>WOXC01004365.1:0-24328 GCA_011680675.1 Gymnobelideus leadbeateri
AGAGGGCAAAAGAACTGGTAATGAACCCAAGGGTCACCTACCCAGCAAAATTGAGTATTATGTTTCAGGGGAAAATATGGTCATTCAGTGGAATAGAGGACTTTCAAGCATTCTTGAGGAAAAAAACCAGAGTTGAATAGAAAATTTGACATCCAGACACATGAAGGAAGAGATGCCTGAGAAGGTAATCAGGGAAAAGAAATCAAAAGGAACTTATCAAAGTTGAACTATTTACATTCCTATATGGAAAAGCAATAACTGTGACTGATGATATCTTTCTCACTATGAAAATAATGGAAGAAGGGGGTGTGGTCATATGAATACATATGTGAATGTGTGTGTATATGGTGACTGTTATATGGATAGAGGGCATAGGTTGAAATTGTTGGGAAGGGAGAATACTCAAGGGATGAAATTTTGAGATGAGAGAGGAAAGTGGCAAGAGGAGATGGGGAGAGACAGGGTAGGGTAAACTATCCCATGTAGAAGAAGCAAGGGGAAGTGGTTGCAAAGGAGGGGGAGAATAAGGAAGGCTAAAAAGGCAAAACCACATTCACATTGAATTTTGTTCACGGAGAAAATGACATACATACTAAATGGGATATCTCAACCTGCAGCAGGATAGGGGGAAGGGGGATGAGAGGAGGGATGATGGATGGGAGGGCATCGTTGGGGTGAGGAGAGGTTGGAAGTACCCACTATAGAAGAGGGAAAGGATTATGTAGGGAATGGACCAGGTGGGGGGTGGGATGAGTGGGAGGGAAATATAAGCAGCCTTGTACAATATATCTACTATGATAATGTTTTGCATAGCAAGACATGTACAACATATACTGAATTACTTATCTCCCAAGAAGGAATGGGTGACAAAGGAGGAAGGAAATGGATCTGAAATTCGAGGTCATAACATTATAAGTTTCAAATATATATAAATAATATTATTAATACTCTTTTGCTTGTAATAGGGAGATAAGATGTGCAGGCAATGGGACACAAAGATCCACCTTCCTCTAATGGAAAAGACGATGGGGGTATGGGAGAAGGTATGGGAGAAAACTTAACTATGTTAAGAAAACTAGCTAAGAGAAAGTTGGACAGAAAAGAATTTCCGGGTCATCCCTGTTCCTAGACTGTTATGCTCAGATATGCGTTCTCTACCAAACATGCTTGTAACCGTCTATCTGAAAAAAGGTAAAAACATGAATATCTCGGAAGTCTTTTGAAAGACTTGAATTCAAAGCTCTGTGGTACACAGAGTTGCTATATCCCTCCACATCTTTAGTCAGAATGCTGAAGCTTTGCTTTTGCTTTTGTAGCAAAAGGCCTTTATATCTGCAGTCATTGGTTTCACTTGGGGAAAATTAATAATGCCATTTCCATGAAAAGAAGTCAAAGCATTTGAAATATAATGCCCCGTTTAAGAAAACGAGCTAAGAGAAATCTGTGACAGAACCGAAGTTCTGGGTAATCCTTGTTTCTAGAGAGTTATCCTCTGATGTACATTTTCTACCAAATATGCTTGAAATATTCTATCTGAAAAAACATCAAAACCTGAATTTCTCTGAAGTCTTTTAAAATACTTGAATTCAAAGCACTGTTTTACACAGAGTTGCTTTAATCCTTGACATCTTCAGTCAGACTGCTGAAGCTATGCTTTTACTTTTGTAGCAAAAGGCCTTTATATCTGACGTCATTGGTTTCACTTGGGGAAAATTAATAATTCCAGTTCCATGAAAAGAAGCCAAAGCATTTGAAATGTAATGCCAGGTTTAAGAAAACGAGCTAAGAGAAAGCTGTGACAGAACAGAACTTCTGGGTAATCCTTGTTTCTAGAGAGTTATTCTCAGATATACCTTTTCTACCAAATATGCTTGAAATATTCTATCTGAAAAAAAATATGAAAACCTGTATTTCTCTAAAGTCTTTTAAAATACTTGAATTAAAAGCACTGTTGTACATAGAGTTGCTTTAATCCTTGACATCTTTAGTCAGACTGCTGAAGCTATGCTTTTACTTTTGTAGCAAAGGGCCTTTTGCTAAAAAACTACGGGCAAAGCTGCAGCAGTCTCACTAAAGATGTAGATGGTTAAAGAAACTCTCTGTACAACAGGTCTTTGCAGGCAAGTGTTTGAAAAGACTTCTGAAAAATTCATGTTATTAACTTTTTTCAGATAGACTGTTACAAGAGTGTTGGGTACAAAAGGTATATCTCGGCATATCTCTCTAGAAATACGGATTATACAGGAGTTTGTTTCTGTCAAAGCTTTCTCTTAGCTAGTTGTCTTAAATACAGGCATAGGATATCAAATGCTTTGGCTTTTTTTCCTGGAAATGGCATAATTAGGTTTTCCCCCATTGATATCAATGAGGGCAGATATAAAGGCCTTGTGCTAAAAAAGTAAAAACAAAGCTTCAGCAGTCTGACTAAAGTTGTGGAGGGTTATAGAAACTCTGTGTCCCATAGTGCTTTGAATTCATGTATTTTGAAAGACTTCATCGAAATTCAGGTTTTGAAGCATGTTGGGTAGAAAAGGTATATCTGAGTGAAACTCTCTAGAAACAGGGATTACTGGGGATTTTTTTCTGTCACTGCTTTCTCTTATCAATTTGTCTTAAATGTAGGCATTACATATCAAATGCTTTGGCTTCTTTTCCTGGAGATGGCAGCATTACGTTTTCCCCCATTGAAACCAATGAGGGCAGATATAAAGTCCTTTTGCTACAAAAGTAAATGCAAAGATTCAGCAGTCTGACTAAAGATGTGGAGGGTTATAGCAACTCTGTGTACCACAGTGCTTTTAATTCAAGTATTTCAAAAGACTTCTGAGATATTCATGTTTTTACCTTTTTTCAGATAGACTGTTACAAGTATGTTTGGTAGCAAAGGTATATCTGAGCATAACTATCTAGGAACAGGTATTACCCGGAAATATTTTTCCATCCTGCTATCTCTTAGTTAGTTTTCTTAAGCACAGGCATTCAATTTCAAATGCTTTGGTGAATTATCGTGGAAATGGCATCATTATGTTTTCCTCCATTGAAAACAGTGAGGGCAGATATAAAGGCCTTTTGCTAAAAAATTAAAAGCAAAGCTTCAGCAGTCTGAGTAAAGATGTCAAGGATTAAAATAACTCTGTGTCAACAGTGCTTGAGTTCAAGTGTTTTAAAAGACTTCAGAGAAATTCAGGTTTTGACCTTTTTTCAGATAGCCTGTTACAAGCATATTTGGTAGAAAACGTATTTCTGAGCATAACTCTCTAGAAATAGGGATTAACCCTGAAGTTCTTTTCTGGAACAGCTTTCTCGTAGCTAGTTTTCTTAAGTGCAAGGCAATACTTATCATATGCTTTGGCTTCTTTTTTTTTTTTTTTTTTTTTTAAACAAATACTTTATTAACTTCTGTTTTACATCATTCATTTCCACCAGATTTTGAGTTACAATCATTTTCCCCCCATTATTCCCCTACCCACCCTCCCAGAATAGCAGTCCCACAAGATAGCGCTTCCTCCAATCTGCTCTCTTCCATACCTTCTCCCATACCCCCATCGACTTTTCCATTAGAGGAAGATGAATCTTTGTGTCCCAATGCCTGCTCATCTTATCTCCCAATTATAGGCAAAAGAGTATTAATAATAGTATTTATATATATATTTGAAACATTTAATGTTATGACCTTGAATTTCAGATCCATTTCCTTCCTCCCTTGTCACCCATTCCTTCTTGGGATATAAGTAATTCAGTATATGTTGTACATGTCTAGCTATGCAAAACATTATCATAGTAGATATATTGTACAAGGCTGCTTATAATTCTCTCCCACTCATCCCACCTCCCACCTGGTCCATTCCCTACATGATCCTGTCCCTCTTCTATAGTGGGTACTTCCAACCTCCCCTCACCCCAAGGATGCCCTCCCATCCATCATCCCTCCTCTCATCCCCCTTCCCCTATCCTGCTGCAGGTTGAGATATCCCATTTAGTATGTATGTCATTTTCTCCCTGAACCAAATTCAATGTGAATGTGGTTTTGCCTTTTTAGCCTTCCTTATTCTCCCCCTCCTTTGCACCCACTTCCCCTACATGAGATAGTTTACCCTACCATGTCTCTCCCCATCTCCTCTTGCCACTTTCCTCTCTCACCTCATAATTTCATCCCTTGAGTACTCTCCCTTCCCAATAAAATCAACCTATGCCCTCTATCCATATATAACTGTAACCATATACACACACATTCACATATGTATTCATATGACCACACCCCCTCTTCCATTATTTTCATAGTGAGAAAGATATCATCAGTCACAGTTATTGCTTTTCCATATAGGAATGTAAATAGTTCAACTTTGATAAGTTCCTTTTGATTTCTTTTCCCTGATTACCTTCTCAGGCATCTCTTCCTTCATGTGTCTGGATGTCAAATTTTCTATTCAACTCTGGTTTTTTCCTCAAGAATGCTTGAAAGTCCTCTATTCCACTGAATGACCATATTTACCCCTGAAACAAAATACTCAGTTTTGCTGGGTAGGTGACCCTTGGGTTCATTCCCAGTTCTTTGCCCTCTGGAATATCATATTCCATGCCCTTCGATCCCTCAGTGTAGAAGCTGCCAGGTCCTGGGCTATTCTGATTGTGTTTCCACAATATTGAAATTGTTTCTTCCTGGCCGCTTGTAGTATTTTCTCCTTGATCTGGGGATTCTGGAACCTGGCTATAATATTTCTGGGAGTTTTCTTTTTGGCATCTTTTTCAGGAGGTGATCGGTGGATTCTTTCAACCTCTATTTTGCCCTCTGGATTCAAAACATCAGGGCAATTTGGAGCCTGTGGTTGCAAGCTTGTTTTTTCTGGAAAGCCCACACCTTGATTCTATGTGATTGGGCAGTGGGTCCAGAAGGTTGTTACATTCTCTGAGCCAGGAGAAGGCTATATATACCCTGAGGAGAGGCTTTGTTTTGGGGCTCGCTTTGAGAAGTGTTGTGTGATTTGACCAGATGAGACTCTGGGAAGCCGTTGTTGAGAGCCCCCCGGCTTTGAAAACCCAGATGTTGCTGCTTCCCTCTCTGGTAACTGTGATTTGGTATTGATATAATGGTAGGACAGTTTGGAAGCCTGTCTGTTTGATCTGTAAGTTCTGTAACTCTGAAGTTTGGGGCGCTGACCTTTTTCCCCTGAACTAGGTAATGTGTGTTTGTTTGATTAAAGTAAGCTTGCTAACCCATTTTGAGTTGCTTTCCTTTTGAAAAGCAGATCTAAGAACCTGTGTTGGCAGTCACCCTAGGGATATTGGGGTGCTTACCTCTACAAAATGAGGGCAGATATAAAGGCCTTTTCCTATAAAAGAAAAAGCAAAGCTGCAGCAGCCTGACTAAAGATGTGGAGGGTTATATCAACTCTGTATAACACAGTGCTTTGAATTCGAGTATTTTAAAACACTTCAGAGAAATTCAGGTTTTGACCCTTATTCAGATAGACTGTAAGAAGCATGTTGGTAGAAAGAGTATATCTGAACATAACTCTCTAGAAACAGGGATTACCCGGAAGTTCTTTTCTGTCACAACATTCTCTTAGCTATGGAGGAATATATCAAATGCTTTGGCTTCTTTTCTTGGAAATGGCATCATTAGGTTTTCTCCCATTGAAACCGAGGATGGCAGATATAAAAGCCTATTCCTAAAAAAGTAAAAGCAAGGCTTCAGCAGTCTGATCAAAGATGTCCCAGATTAAAGCAACCGTGTGTACAAAAGTGCTTTAAATTCAAGTATTTTAAAAGACTTCAGAGAAATTCAGGTTTTCATCTTTTTTCAGATCGACTGTTCAATGGTAGAAAACCGGATGAAGCCATTTCCAGTTAAAGAAGCCAAAGTGTTTGAAATGTAATGCCTGGATTTAAGACAAGTAGCTAAGAGAAAGCTGTGACAGAAAAGAAAGCCCGGGCAATCTCTGTTTCTAGAGAGTTATGCTCAGATATACTTTTTCTACCAAACATGCTTGTAACAGTCTATCTTTTTTTTTTCTTTTAAACAAATACTTTATTAACTTCTGTTTTACATCATTCATTTCCGGCAGATTTTGAGTTACAATCATTTTCCCCCCATTATTCCCCTACCCAACCTCCCAGAATAGCAGTCCCACAAGATATCGCTTCCTCCAATCTGCTCTCTCCCTTACCTTCTCCCATACCCCCATCGACTTTTCCATTAGAGGAAGGTGAATCTTTGTGTCCCAATGCCTGCACATCTTATCTCCCAATTATAGGCAAAAGAGTATTAATAATAGTATTTATATATATTTGAAACATTTAATGTTACGACCTCGAATTTCAGATCCATTTCCTTCCTCCCTTGTCACCCATTCCTTCTTGGGATATAAGTAATTCAGTATATGTTGTACATGTCTAGCTATGCAAAACATTATCATAGTAGATATATTGTTCAAGGCTGCTTATAATTCCCTCCCACTCATCCCACCCCCCACCTGGTCCATTCCCTACATGATCCTGTCCCTCTTCTATAGTGGGTACTTCCAACCTCCCCTCACCCCAAGGATGCCCTCCCATCCATCATCCCTCCTCTCATCCCCCTTCCCCCTATCCTGCTGCAGGTTGAGATATCCCATTTAGTATGTATGTCATTTTCTCCCTGAACCAAATTCAATGTGAATGTGGTTTTGCCTTTTTAGCCTTCCTTATTCTCCCCTTCCTTTGCACCCACTTCCCCTACATGAGATAGTTTACCCTACCATGTCTCTCCCCATCTCCTCTTGCCACTTTCCTCTCTCACCTCATAATTTCATCCCTTGAGTATTCTCCCTTCCCAACAAAATCAACCTATGCCCTCTATCCATATATAACTGTAACCATATACACACACATTCACATATGTATTCATATGACCACACCCCCTTCTTCCATTATTTTCATAGTGAGAAAGATATCATCAGTCACAGTTATTGCTTTTCCATATAGGAATGTAAATAGTTCAACTTTGATAAGTTCCTTTTGATTTCTTTTCCCTGATTACCTTCTCAGGCATCTCTTGCTTCTTGTGTCTGGATGTCAAATTTTCTATTCAATTCTGGTTTTTTCCTCAAGAATGCTTGAAAGTCCTCTATTCCACTGAATGACCATATTTTCCCCTGAAACAAAATACTCAGTTTTGCTGGGTAGGTAACCCTTGGGTTCATTCCCAGGTCTTTTGCCCTCTGGAATATCATATTCCATGCCCTTCGATCCCTCAGTGTAGAAGCTGCCAGGTCCTGGGCTATTCTGATTGTGTTTCCACAATATTGAAATTGTTTCTTCCTGGCTGCTTGTAGTATTTTCTCCTTGATCTGGGGATTCTGGAACCTGGCTATAATATTTCTGGGAGTTTTCTTTTTGGGATCTTTTTCAGGAGGTGATCTGTGGATTCTTTCAACCTCTATTTTGCCCTCTGGATCTAAAACATCAGGGCAGTTTTCCTTGAGAATTTCTTGAAGGGTGATTTCTAGGTTCTTTCCTTGATCATGGCTTTCAGGTAGTCCAATAATTTTTAAATTGTCTCTCCTGGATCTATTCTCCAGGTCAGTGGTTTTTCCCATGAGATATTTCACATTGCCTTCTAATCTTTCATTTGTTTGGATCTGCTTAACAGCATCTTGATTTCTCATAAAGTCACTAGCTTCCATTTGCTCCAGTCTAACTCTGAAGGAATGAATCTCCTCAGTGAACTTTTGAGATTCTTTTTCCATCTGGCAAATTCGACTTTTTAAGGCATTCTTCTCCTCATTGCCCTTTTGGGCCTCCTTTGCCATTTGAGTTAGTCTATTTTTTAAGGTGTTGTTTTCCTCAGTCAGGCTGTTGACCCTCATTTCATACTTTTCCTGCATCCTTCTCATTTCTCTTTCCAATTTTTCCTCCACTTCTCTTATTTGATTTTTAAAGTCCTTCTTAAGGTCCTCTATGGCCTGCAACCGCTCATGTTTTCCCCTGGGGCTTTTGGAGCAGGACTTCTGACCTCACAGTCCTTTTCCCGCTCTATGCCCCCAAAATAGGAGTCTAGGGTTGCATTTTTCTGTTTCCTTTGCCTTGGCATGTTGCCACTTAATTGCTTGACTTTTGGGCTTGTTGCCACACTATGGCTTTAAGGCCAGCTAGAGGAATTTTCGTCCCGAACGTGTGGGGGGCAACTTCCGTTTCTGGCAAGCTATAAACCCACCCACAACTTCCACCCTAGATCACAATCCAGATCCAGGGAGGTTAAAGCAAGAGCGATTACCCCCCAAGACTGATCGCTGGATCTCCCCACGATTTGTAGGCTGGGAGCCGGAAATGCCTCTGAAAACTACACAATGGCGTGTCTCCTCAGCAGCTTCTAGCCCCCAGGGGAGGGAGCTGACGCATTCCCCAAATACAGGTCCCAAAGTCCATAGGACACTAACCTCTTACTTTGTCCTAGGCAAGTCTATGTTGATAATTCTGGCGTCTCCACAGTTCCTGGTGTTCTGGGGTTCCTCCAGCCGGCTGCTGGCCCTGCCGCCCTGGGGCTAAAACCTCGGCTCACGTGGACCTGGGCTCGGCTCGGCTCCTGCGCTCTGCGCGCTGCCGGCTCCCAGACCACTGCGCTGGTCCTTCCTGCAGGGTGCTGGGCTGTCCTCAGCGGGAGGTTAGCTTCTCTGTGTCGTTCTGTGGGTGCTGGGGCTCCAGAAGATTTTCAGAGTCCTTTTTTACATAGTTTGTGGAGAATCTGGGGGCAAAGAGGCTTGGACGAGCTGTTTCTACTCCGCCATCTTGGCTCCGCCCCATAACAGTCTATCTTAAAAAAGGTAAAACATGAATTTCTCAGAAGTCTCTTGAAATACTTGAATTCAAAGCACTGTTGTACACAGAGTTGCCTTCACCCTCCACATCTTTAGTCTGACTGCTGCGGCTTTGCATTTTCTTTTTTAGCAAAAGGTCTTCATCTTTGCACTTACTGGTTTCAATGGGGAAAATATAAGGATGCTATTTCCAGGAAAAGAAGCCAAAGCATTTGATATGTAATGCCTCTGTTTAAGACAACTAGCTAAGAGAAAGCTGTGACAGAAAAGAAATTCTGGCTAATTCCTGTTTCTAGCAAGTAATGCTCAGATATATCTTTTCTACCCAACATTCTTGTAACAGTCTATCTGAAAAAAGGAAAAACATGTATGTCTCAGAAGTCTTTTGAAATACTTGAATTCAAGGCACTGTTCTACACAGACTTGCTTTAACCCTCCACATCTTTAGTCAGACTGCAGATGCTTTGCTATTATTTTTTTAGGAAAAGGCCTTTATATCTGCCCTCATTGGTGTCAAAGGGGTAAAACCTAATGATGCCATTTCCAGGAAAAGAAGCCAAAGCATGTGATATGAAATGCTTACGTTTAAGACAACTAACTAAGAGAAAGCTGTGACAGAAAAGAACTTTCAGAAGTCTTTTGTAATACTTATATTTGGAGCCCTATTGTACACGGAGTTTCTATAAACCTCCTCATCTTTATTCAGACTGCTGAAGCTTTGCTTTTACTTTTGTAGCAAAAGGCCTTTATATCTGCCCTCATTGGTTTCAATGGGGGAAAACATAATGATGCCAATTCCAAGAAAAGAAGACAAAGGGTTTGAAATGTATTGCCTGTGTTTAAGACAACTAGCTAAGAGAAAGCTGTGACAAGAAAGAACTTCCTGGTAATACCTGTTCATACAGAGCTATGCTCAGATATATGTTTTCTACCAAACATGTTTGTAACAGTCTATCTGAAAAAAGGTAAAAACATTGGGGCGTCTAGGTGGTACAGTGAGTAGAGTGCAGGTCCTGGAGTCAGAAGGCCCTGAGTTCGGATCTAGCTGCAGACCCTTAACCCACACAAACAAAAACTTAGCCGTTTGACCTTGGGCAAGTTACTTAACCCCAATGACCCTAAAGGGTCAGATAGGTGGCTCAGTGAGTAAGAGCACCTGACTCTGTGTTGTGATGACCCGAAATCAAATCCGACCACAGAAAATGAGCACCCACACATAAATAATGATTAGCCGTGTAACTTTGAGCAAATTGCTTAACACCAATTGCTTTAAAAAACAAAGTTAAAAACATGAATTTCTCAGAAGTCTTTTGAAATACTTCAATTCATGGCACTGTTGTACCAGAGTTGCTTTAACCCTCCACATCTTTACTCAGACTGCTTCAGCTATGCTTTTATTTTCTTACCAAAAGGTCTTTATATCTGCCCTCATTGGCTTCAAAGGGGGAAACCTAATGATGCCTTTTCCAAGAAAAGAAGACAAAGCACATGATATGTAATGCCTGTGTTTAAGACAACTAGATAAGAGAAAGCTGTTACAAAAAAGAACTTCCTGGTAATCCCTATTTCTAGAGAGTTATGCTCAGATATATCTTTTCTACGAAATGTGCTTGTAACAGTCTATCTGAAAAAAGGTCAAAACCTGAATTTCTCTGAAGTCTTTTAAAATACTTCATTTCAAAGTACTGTTGTACACAGAGTTGCTTTAATCCTCGACATCTTTAGTGAGACTGTTGAATCTTAGATTTTACGTTTTTAGCAAAAGGCCTTTATTTCTGCCCTCATTGGTTTCATTGGGGAAAACCTAATGATGCCATTTCCAAGAAAAGAAGCCAAAGCATGTGATATGTAACGCCTCCGTTTAAGACAACTCGCTAAGAGAAAGCTGAACAGAAAAGAACTTCTGGGTAATCCCTGTTCCTAGATAGTTATGCTCAGATATACTTTTCATTCAAATATGCTTGCAACAGTCTATCTGAATGAAGTTAAATCTTGAGAGTTGCTCGAACCCTCCACATTTTTCGTCAGACTGCTGCAGCTTTCCTTTTACTTTTTTAGCAAAAGGCCTTTATTTCTGCCCTCATTGGTTTCATTGGGGAAAACCTAATGATGTCATTTCTACGAAAAGAATCCAAAGCATTTAATAAGTAATGCTTGCCTTTTAGATAACTAGCTAAGAGAAATCTGTTCCAAAAAAGAACTTCCAGGTAATCCCTATTTCAAGAGAGTTATGCTCAGATATACCTTTTCTACCAAATATGCTTGCAACGGTCTATCTGAAAAAAGGTAAAAACATGATTTCTCAGAAATCTTTTGAAATTCTTGAATTCAAAGCACTGTTTTACAGAGAGTTGTTCTAACCCTCCACATTTTTAGTCAGACTGTTGCACCTGTCCTTTTACTTTTCTAGCAAAAGGCCTTTATATGAGACCTCATTGGTTTCAGTGGGGGAAACCTAATGATGCCATTTGCACGAAAAGATGCCAAAGAATTTGAAATGTAATTCCTGTGTTTCAAAAAACAAAGAGAAAGATGGACAGAAAAGAATTTCTGGGTAATCCCTGTTACTAGAGAGTTATGCTCAGATATACCTTTTCTACCAAATATGCTTGTAACAGTCTATCTGAAAAGAGGAAAAAATATGAATTTCTCAGTAGTCTTTTGAAAGACTTCCATTCAAATCACTGTGGTACACAGAGTTGCTACAACCCTCCACATCTTTAGTCAGACTGCTACAGCTTTGTTTTTACATTTTTAGCAATTGGCCTTTTCATGCGTGCTCATTGCTTTAAATGGTAGGAAACATAATGATACCATTTCAAGGAAAAGAAGCCAAAACATGTGCTCTGTAATGCCTATGTTTAAGCCAACTAGCTAAGAGAAAGCTGTGACAGAAAATATCTTCCAGGTAATACCTGTACCTAGAGAGTTATGCCCAAATATACCTTTTCTACCCAACACTATTGAAGCAGTCTATCTGAAAAAAGGTAATAACCTAAATTTCTCAGAAGTCTTTTGAAATACTTGAATTCAAAGCACTGTTGTACACAGAGTTGCTTTTACCCGCCACATCTTTAGTCAGAATGCTTCAGCTTTACTTTTACTTTTTTAGCAAAAGGCTAAATCTGCCCTCATTGGTCTCAATGGGGGAAAACCTGATGATGCCATTTCAAAGAAAATAAGCCAAAGCATTTGATAAGTAATGCCTGTGTTTAAGACAAATAGCTAAGAGAATGTTGGTACACAAAAGAACTTCCAGGTAATCCCTGTTTGTAGATAGTTATGCTCAGATATACCTTTTCTACCAAATATGCTTGTAAGAGTCTATATGAAAAAAGGTCAAAACCTGAATTTCTCTGGAGTCTTTTAAAATACTTGAATTCAAAGCACTGTTGTACACAGAGTTGCTTTAAACATTGACATCTTTGGTCAGACTGCTGAAGCTTTGCTTTTACTTTTTTCGCCAAAGGCTTTTGTATCTGCCCTTATTGGTTTCAATGGGGGAAAAGCTAATGATGCCATTTTCATAAAAAGAAGCCAAACTATTTGAAATGTAATGCCTGTGTTTAAGAAAACTAGCTAAGCGAAACCTGGAGAGAAAAAAACTTCCAGGTAATACCTGTTCCTCCAGAGTTATGCTCATATATACGTTTTCTACCAAACATGCTTGGAACAGTCTATCTGAAAAAAGGTAAAAACCTATATTTTCAGTAGACTTTTAAAATACTTGAATTCAAAGCACTGTTGTACACAGAGTTGCTTTTACCCTCCACATCTTTAGTCAGAGTGCTGAAGCTTTCATTTTACATTTTTAGCAAAAGGCCTTTTTGTCTGTGCTTATTGGCTTCAATGGGTGGAAACCTAATGATGCCGTTTCCAGGAAAAGAAGCCAAAGCATGTGATATGGAATGCCGACATTTAAGACAACTAGCTAAGAGAAAGCTGTGACAGAAAAGATGTTCCGGGTAATACCTCTTCCTAGAGAGTTATGCTCAGATATATGTTTTCTACAAAACATGCTTCGAACAGTCTATCTGAAAAAGGTAACAACATGAATTTCTCAGAAGTCTTTTGATATACTTGAATTCAAAGCCCTGTGGTGCAAGACAGAGTTTCTTTAATGCTCGACATCTTTAGTCAGACTGCTGAAGCTTTGCTTTTACTTTTTTAGCAAAAGGGCTTTATATGTGCCTTCCTTTCTTTCAATGGGGGAAAACCTAATGATGCCATTTCCAAGAAAAGAAGCCAAAGCATTTCATATATGCCTGCATCTAAGAAACTAGCTAAAAGAAATCTTTGACAGTAAAGAACTTCCAGGTAATCCCTATTTCTAGAGAGTTCCGCTCAGATATACCTTTTCTACCAAACATGCTTGTAACAGTGTATCTGAAAAAAGATAAAAACATGGATGTCTCAGAAGTTTTTTGAAATACTTGAATTCAAGGCACTGTTGTACACAGCTTTCCTTGAATGCTCCATATCTTTAGTCTGACTGCTCTGGTTTTGCATTTACTTTTTTAACAAAAGGTCTTTATATCTGCCCTCATTAATTTCAATGGGAAAAGCTTGATGATGCCATTTCCATGAAGAGAAGCCAAAGTATTTCATATGGAATGCCTCCAATCAAGAAAACTAGCTGAGAGAAATCTGTGACAGAAAAGAACTTCCAGGTAATCCCTGTTTTTAGAGAGTTATGCTCAGATATACCTTTTCCACCAAACATCCTTGTTACAGTCTATCTGAAAAAAGGTAAACACCTAAATTTCTCAGAAATCTTTTTAAATACTTGAATTCAAAGCACTGTTGTACATAAAGTTGCTTTTACCCTCCACATTTTTCCTCAGAATGATTCAGCTTTCTTTTAGTTATTTTGCAAAAGGCCTTTATATCTGCCCTCTTTGGTTTCAATGGGGGAAACCTAATGGTGCCATTTCCACGAAATGAAGCCAAAGCATTTGAAATGTAATGCTGGGGTTTAAGAAAACTAGCAAAGAGAAAGCTGTGACAGAAAAGAACTTCTGGGTAAACCTTGTTTCTAGAGAGTTATTCTCAGATATACTTTTCTAGCAAATATACTTGTAACAGTCTATCTCAAAAAAGGTCAAAATCTGAATTTCTCTGAAGTTCTTTAAAATACTTGAATTCAAAGCCATGTTGACTCAGAGTTGCTTTAATCCTGGACATCTTTAATCAGACTGCTGAAGCTTTGCTTTTACTTTTTTAGCAAAAGGCCTGAAATGGACACTCGGACAGAGTCAAAAGGCCAAGACCATCAGTAACCAAATTCAGGAAGCATTTATTAGCTGGCCAGCGGCAGTCCTAGGGATAGAGTCCCAGCAGATGCCCAAACCCCAGTAGACACACAGTTTCAATAGTCAAAGACCACCATCGTATCAGGAGTAACAATAATGGGGCAGACTGGTCAGGCAGATATCATTCAAGTGCAGGATGTGGGCTGGGGCAGGCTGTTCATGACTGATCAAGCTGAGCGGAGGATTTCTGAATTCCAGGAATTCAGGATACAAAGATGGGCCCCTCATAAGGGGTGAAATGTCAAGCCTTACTACTTCACTCAGGCAAGATATCATGCAGGTGCTGGGGGCACACTGGCTTCCGGGAATTGAGGATACAAAGATGGGCCCCTCGTAAGCCAGTGAAATGTTAAGGCTTACTATTTCAGGCCTTTATATTTTCCCTCAATGGATTCAATGGGGGAAATCCTAATGACGCCATTTCCATGAAAAGAAGCCAAAGCATCTGAAACGTAGTTATGTTACGCTCGGATATATCTTTTCTACCAAACATACTTGTAACACTCTATGTGAAAAAGGGTAAAAACTTAAATTTCTCAGAAGTCTTTTGAAATACTTGAATTCAAAGCACTGTCCAACTCAGAGTTGCTTTTAGCCTCCAAATCTTTAGTCAGACTACTGCAGCTTTGCTTTTATTTTTTTGAATAAGGCCTTTTATCTGCCCTCATTGCTTTCAATGGGGAAAACATAATGATGCCATTTCCAAGAAAAAAAGCCAAGCATGTGATATGGAAAGCCTGCGTATAAGACAACTGCCTTAGAGAAACCTGCACAGAAAAGATCTTCCGGGTCAGCCCTGTTCCTAGAGAGTTATGCTCAGATATTCCTTTTCTACCAAACATGCTTGCAACAGTCTATCTGAAAAAAGGTAAAAACATGAATGCCTCAAAAGTCTTTTAAAATACTAGAATGCCATGAAGAGAAGCCAAAGTATTTGATATTTAATGCCTCCGTTTAAGACAAAAAGCTAAGAGAAAGATGTGACAGAAAAGTACTTCCGCTAATCCCTGAGTCTTGAGAGTTATGTTTAGATATACCTTTTCCACCAAACATGCTTGTAACAGTCTAGCCGTGTACCCTTGAGCAAGTTACTTAACCCCAATTGCTTAAAAAAAAAATAAAATACTTGAATTCAAAGCACTGTGGTACACAGAGTTGCTTTAACCCTCCACATCTTTAGTCAGACTGTTGAAACTTTGCTTTTATCTTTGTAGAAAAAGGCCTTTATATCTGCCCTCATTTGTTTCAGTGGGGGAAAACTTAATAATGCCATTTCCACAAAAAAAGCAAAGCATTTGATGTGCAATGCCTGTATTTAAGACAACTAGCTGAGAGAAAGCTTTGATGGAAATGAATTTCCGGATAATCCCTGTTTCTGGAGATTTATGCGCAGATATACCTAATCTACACAACATTCTTCTAACAGTCTATGTAAAAAAAGGTAAAAACCTAAATTTCTCAAGAGTCTTTTCAAATTCTTGAATTCAAAGCACTGTTGCACAGAGAGTTGCTTGAATCTTCCCCATCTTTCGTAAGACTGCTGCAGATTTGCCTTTACTTTTTTGGTAAAAGTCCTTTAAAACTGCCCTAATTGGTTTCACTGGGGAAAACTTAATGATGGCATTTCCAAGAAAAGAAGCCAAAGCATTTGATATGGAATGCCTCCGTTTAAGACAACTAGCTTAGAGAAACCTGGACAGAAAAGATCTTCCAGGAAATCACTGTACCTAGAGAGTTATGCTCAGATATACCTTTGCTACCAAACAGGCTTGTAACAGTCTATCTGAAAAAAGGTAAAAACATGAATATCTTAGAAGTCTTTTGAAATACTTGAATTCAAAGCACTGTGGTACACAGAGTTGCTATAACTCCCCACATCTCTAATTAGACTGCTGAAGCTTTGCTTTTACTGTTGTAGCAAAAGGCCTTTATATCTACTCTCATTGGTTTCAATGGGACAAAACTTAATCATACCATTTCCACAAATAGAAGGCAAAGCATTTGATAAATAATGCCTGTGTTTAAGACAACTAGCTAAGAGAAACCTGTTCCAGAAAAGAACTTCTGGGTAATCCCTACTTCTAGAGAGTTTTGCTAACATATACGTTTTCTACCAAATATGCTTGTAACAGTCTATCTGAAAAAAGCCAAAAACTGAATTTCTCTGAAGTCTTTTAAAATACTTGAATTCAAAGCACTCTTGGACACAGAGTTGCTTTAATCATTTACATCTTGAGTCAGACTGCTGAAGCTTTGCTTTTACTTTTTTAGCAAAAGGCTTTTCTATCTGTCCTCATTGGTTACAATGGGGGAAAACTTAATGATGCCATTTCCATGAAAAGAAGCCAAACTATTTGAAATGTAATGCCTATGTTTAAGAAAACTAGCTAAGAGAAACCTCGACGGAATAGTATTTCCAGGGAATCCCTGTTCCTGGAGAGTTATGCCCACATACACATTTTCTACCCAAGATTCTTGTAACAGTCTATCTGAAAAAAGGTAAAAACCTGAATTTCTCAGTAGTCTTTTAAAATACTTGAATTCAAAGCACTGTTGTACACAGAGTTGTTTTTACCCTCCACATCTTTAGTCAGACTGCTGAAGCTTTGCTTTTACTTTTGTAGCCAAAGGCCTTTATATCTGCCCTCATTGGTTTCAATGGGGGAAAACTTAATGATGGCATTTCCATGAAAAGTAGCCAAAGCATTTGAAATGTAATGCCTGTATTTAAGAAAATTAGCTAAAGGAAAGCTGTGACACAAAAGAACTTTTGAGTAATCCCTGTTTCTAGAGAGTTATGCTCAGATATATATTTCTACCAAACATGTTTGAAACAGTCTATTTGAAAAAAGATGAAAACCTGAATTTCTCAAAGGTCTTTTGAAATACTTGAATTCAAAGCACTGTTGTCCACAAGGTTACTTTTCCCCTCCACAGCTTTAGTCAGACTGCTGAAGCTTTGCTTTTACTTTTGTAGCAAAAGGCCTTTATATCTGCCATTAATGGTTTTACTTAGGGAAAATTCATAATGCCATTTCCATCAAAAGAAGCCAAAGCATTTGAAATGTAATGCCGGGTTTAAGAAAATGAGCTAAGAGAAAGCTGTGACAGAACAGAACTTCTGGGTAACCCTTGTTTCTAGAGAGTTATTCTCAGATATAACGTTTCTACCAAATATGATTGAGATATTCTATCTGAAAAAGCATCAAAAGCTGAATTTCTCTGAAGTCTATTAAAATACTTGAATTCAAAGCACTGTTGTACAGAGAGTTGCTTTTCCCCTCCACAGCTTTAGTCAGACTGCTGCAGCTTTGCTTTTACTTTTTTAGCAAAAGGCCTTTATATCGGCCCTCATTGGTTTCAATGGGGGAAAACCTAATGATGCCATTTCTAGGAAAAGAAGGCAAAGCATCTGATATATGATTGTGTTTAAGACAACTAGCTAAGAGAAAGCAGTAACAGAAAAGAACATCTGGGTCTATTTCTAGAGAGTTATGCTCAGATATACCTTTTCTACCAAATAAGCTTTTGACAGTTTTTCTGAAAAAAGTCAATATCTGAATTTTTCTGAAGTCTTTTAAAATACGTGAATTCAAAGCATTCTTGATACAGAGTTGCTATAACCCTCCACAGCTTTAGGCAGACTGCTGAAGCTTTACTTTTATTTTTTAGCAAAAGGCCTTTATATCTGCCCTCATTGGTTTCAGTGGGGGAAAACACTAATGATGCCATTTCCATGAAAAGAAGCCAAAGCATTTGAAATGCAATGCCTGTGTTTAAGAAAACTAGCTAAGAGAAAGTTGGACAGAAAAATTTTCTGCGTCATCCCTGTTCCTAGAGTGTTATGCTTAGATATACCTTCTCTACCAAACACGCTTCTAACAGTCTATCTGAAAAAAGGTAAAAACATGAATATCTCGGAAGTCTTCTAAAATACTTGAATTAAAAGCACAGTGGTACACAGAGTGGCTATAACCCTCCACATCTTTAGTCAGACTGCTGAAGCTTTGCTTTTACTTTTGTAGCAAAAGGCCTTTATATCTGCCCTCATTCATTTCAATGAGGGAAAAACTTATGAGGCCATTACCAAGAAATGAAGTCAAAGCATTTGAAATGTAATGCCTGTGTTTAAGACAACCAGCTACGAGAAAGCTGTGACTGAAAAGAACTTATGAGTAATCCCTGTGTATAGAGAGTTATACTCAGATATACCTTTTCTAGGAAACATGATTGTAACTGTATATCTGAAAAAAGGTCAAAACCTGAATAACTCTGAAGTCTTTTAAAATACTTGAATTCAAATCACTATGGTACACAGAGTTGCTATAACCCTCCACATCTTTAGTCACAATGCTGAAGCTTTGCTTTTACTTTTGTAGCAAAAGGCCTTTATATCTGCTGTCATGGGTTTCACTTGGGGAAGATTAATAATGCCAGTTCCATGAAAAGAAGCCAAAGCATTTGAAATGTAATGCCGAGTTTAAGAAAACGAGCTAGGAGAAAGCTGTGACAGAACAGAACTTCTGGGGAATCCTTGTTTCTAGAGAGTTATTCTCAGATATATCTTTTCTACCAAATATGCTTGAAATATTCTATCTGAAAAAAACATCAAAACCTGAATTTCTCTGAAGTCTTTTAAAATACCTGAATTAAAAGCCCTGTTATAACAGAGTTCCTTTAATCCTTGACATCTTTAGTCAGACTGCTGAAGCTATGCTTTTACTTTTGTAGCAAAAGGCCTTTATATCGGCCCTCATTGGTTTCAATGGGGGAAACCCAGTGATGCCATTTCCAGGAAAAGAAGCCAAAGCATCTGATATATAATTGTGTTTAAGACAACTAGCTAAGAGAAAGCTGTACAAGAAAAGAACATCCGGGTAATCCTTATTTCTAGAGAGTTATGCTCAGATATACCTTTTCTACCAAATAAGATTTTAACAGTTTTTATGAAAAAAGTTCAATATCAGAATTTTTCTGAAGTTTTTTAAAATACGTGAATTCAAAGCATTCTTGATACAGAGTTGCTATAACCCTCCACTGCTTTAGGCAGACTGCTGAAGCTTTACTTTTATTTTTTAGCAAAAGGCCTTTATATCAGCCCTCATTGTTTTCAATGGGGGAAAACCCTAATGATGCCATTTCCAGGAAAAAAAGACATAGCTTGTGATAAGTAATGCCTTTGATAAAGACAACTAACTAAGCGATAGTTGGACAGCAAAAATCTTCTGTGTAATCCATGTTCCTAGAGAGTTATGCTTAGATATACCTTTTCTACCAAATATGTTTGTAACAGTCTATCTGAAAAAAAGGTAAATAAATTAATGTCTCAGAAGTCTTTTTAAATACTTGAATTCAAGGCACTGTTGTACACAGCTTTCCTTTTACTCTCCACATTTTTATTTTTACTACTTCAACTTTGCATTTACTTTTTTAACAAAAGGTCTTTATATCTGCCCTCATTGATTTCAATGGGGAAAACTTAATGATGCCATTTCCATGAAGAGAAGCCAAAGTATAGGATACGTAATGCCTCCTGTAAGACAAGTAGCTAAAGGAATGCTGTGACAGAATAGAACTTCCGGGTAATCACTGTTTCTAGAGAGATATACTCAGAAATACTTTTTCGACCAAACATGCTTGTTACAGTCTATCTGAAAAAAGGTCAAAACCTGAATTACTGTGAAGTCTTTTAAAATACTTGATTTCAAAGCACTGTGTTACACAGAGTTGCTTTTTAACCCTCCACATCTTTCGTCAGACTGCTGAAGCTATGCTTTTACGTTTGTAGCAAAAGGCCTTTATATATACCCTCATTGGTTTCAATGGGGGAAAACCTAATGATACCATTTCTAGGAAAAGAAGCCAAAGCATCTGATATATGATTGTGTTTAAGACAACTAGCTAAGAGAAAGCTGTGACAGAAAAGAACTTCAGGTAATCAGTGTTTCTAGGGAGTTATTCTCAGATATACCTTTTTTACCAAATGTGCTTGAAATATTCTATCTGAAAAAACATCAAAACCAGAATTTCTCTGAAGTCTTTTAAATTACTTGAATTCAAAGCATTCTTGATACAGAGTTGCTAAAACCCTCCACAGATTTTGGCAGACTGCTAAAGCTTTACTTTTATTTTTTAGCAAAAGGCCTTTATATCTGCCCTCATTAGTTTCAATGGGTGAAAACCTTAGGATGCCATTTACAACAAAAAAAGACCAAGCAATAGAGATGTAATGGCTGTTTTTTTTTTTAAACAAATACTTTATTAACTTCTGTTTTAAATCATTCATTTCCGCCAGATTTTGAGTTACAATCATTTTCCCCCCATTATTCCCCTACCCAACCTCCCAGAATAGCAGTCCCACAAGATATCGCTTTCTCCAATCTGCTCTCTCCCAAACCTTCTCCCATACCCCCATCGACTTTTCCATTAGAGGAAGATGAATCTTTGTGTCCCAATGCCTGCACATCTTATCTCCCAATTATAGGCGTTTACGACCTTGAATTTCAGATCTCCATTTCCTTCCTCCCTTGTCACCCATTCCTTCTTGGGATATAAGTAATTCAGTATATGTTGTACATGTCTAGCTATGCAAAACATTATCATAGTAGATATATTGTTCAAGGCTGCTTATAATTCCCTCCCACTCATCCCACCCCCCACCTGGTCCATTCCCTACATGATCCTGTCCCTCTTCTATAGTGGGTACTTCCAACCTCCCCTCACCCCAAGGATGCCCTCCCATCCATCATCCCTCCTCTCATCCCCCTTCCCCTATCCTGCTGCAGGTTGAGATATCCCATTTAGTATGTATGTCATTTTCTCCCTGAACCAAATTCAATGTGAATGTGGTTTTGCCTTTTTAGCCTTCCTTATTCTCCCCTCCTTTGCAACCACTTCCCCGCTTCTTCTACATGGGATAGTTTACCCTACCATGTCTCTCCCCATCTCCTCTTGCCACTTTCCTCTCTCACCTCATAATTTCATCCCTTGAGTACTCTCCCTTCCCAACAAAATCAACCTATGCCCTCTATCCATATATAACTGTAACCATATACACACACATTCACATATGTATTCATATGACCACACCCCCTTCTTCCATTATTTTCATAGTGAGAAAGATATCATCAGTCACAGATATTGCTTTTCCATATAGGAATGTAAATAGTTCAACTTTGATAAGTTCCTTTTGATTTCTTTTCCCTGATTACCTTCTCAGGCATCTCTTGCTTCTTGTGTCTGGATGTCAAATTTTCTATTCAACTCTGGTTTTTCCCTCAAGAATGCTTGAAAGTCCTCTATTCCACTGAATGACCATATTTTCCCCTGAAACAAAATACTCAGTTTTGCTGGGTAGGTGACCCTTGGGTTCATTCCCAGCTCTTTTGCCCTCTGCAATATCATATTCCATGCCCTTCAATCCCTCAGTGTAGAAGCTGCCAGGTCCTGGGCTATTCTGATTGTGTTTCCACAATATTGAAATTGTTTCTTCCTGGCTGCTTGTAGTATTTTCTCCTTGATCTGGGGATTCTGGAACCTGGCTATAATATTTCTGGGAGTTTTCTTTTTGGGATCTTTTTCAGGAGGTGATCGGTGGATTCTTTCAACCTCTATTTTGCCCTCTGGATCTAAAACATCAGGGCAGTTTTCCTTGAGAATTTCTTGAAGGGTGATTTCTAGGTTCTTTCCTTGATCATGGCTTTCAGGTAGTCCAATAATTTTTAAATTGTCTCTCCTGGATCTATTCTCCAGGTCAGTGGTTTTTCCCATGAGATATTTCACATTGCCTTCTAATCTTTCATTTGTTTGGATCTGCTTAACAGCATCTTGATTTCTCATAAAGTCACTAGCTTCCATTTGCTCCAGTCTAACTCTGAAGGAATGAATCTCCTCAGTGAACTTTTGAGATTCTTTTTCCATCTGGCAAATTCGACTTTTTAAGGCATTCTTCTCCTCATTGCCCTTTTGGGCCTCCTTTGCCATTTGAGCTAGTCTATTTTTTAAGGTGTTGTTTTCCTCAGTCAGGCTGTTGACCCTCATTTCATACTTTTCCTGCATCCTTCTCATTTCTCTTTCTAATTTTTCCTCCACTTCTCTTATTTGATTTTTAAAGTCCTTCTTAAGGTCCTCTATGGCCTGCAACCCACTCATGTTTTCCCTGGGGCTTTTGGAGCAGGACTTCTGAACTCACAGTCCTTTTCCCGCTCTATGCCCCCAAAATAGGAGTCTAGGGTTGCATTTTTCTGTTTCCTTTGCCTTGGCATGTTGCCACTTAATTGCTTGACTTTTGGGCTTGTTGCCACACTATGGCTTTAAGGCCAGATAGAGGAATTTTCGCCCCGAACGTGTGGGGGGCAACTTCCGTTTCTGGCAAGCTGTAAACCCACCCACGACTTCCACCCTAGATCACAATCCAGATCCAGGGAGGTTAAAGCAAGAGCGATTACCCCCCAAGACTGATCGCTGGATCTCCCCAAGATTTGTAGGCTGGGAGCCGGAAATGCCTCTGAAAACTACACAGTGGTGTGTCTCCTCAGCAGCTTCTAGCCCCCAGGGGAGGGAGCTGACGCATTCCCCAAATACAGGTCCCAAAGTCCATAGGACACTAACCTCTTACTTTGTCCTAGGCAAGTCTATGTTGATAATTCTGGAGTCGCCACAGTTCCTGGTGTTCTGGGGTTCCTCCAGCCGGCTGCTGGCCCTGCCGCTCTGGGGCTAAAACCTCGGCTCACGTGGACCTGGGCTCGGCTCGGCTCCTGCACTCTACGGGCTGCCGGCTCCCAGACCACTGCGCTGGTCCTTCCTGCAGGGTGCTGGGCTGTCCTCAGCGGGAGGTTAGCTTCTCTGTGTCGTTCTGTGGGTGCTGGGGCTCCAGAAGATTTTCAGAGTCCTTTTTTACATAGTTTGTGGAGAATCTGGGGGCAGAGAGGCTTGGACGAGCTGTTTCTACTCCGCCATCTTGGCTCCGCCCCCTGTAATGGCTGTTTTTAAGACCTCTAGCTAAGAGAATCTTTCCCAGAAAATAATTTACATGTAATGCCTGTTATTGTAGAGGTATGGTGAGATATAACTTTCTACAAATCATGTTCAGAATAGGCTAACTGAAAAAAAGATGAAAACCTGAATTTCTGAGAAGTCCTTTAAAATACAAGAAATCTAAGCACTGTTGTACACAAAGTTCCTTCAACTCTCCACAATTTTAGTCAGACTGCTGAAGGTTTGCTTTTAATGTTTTAGCAAAAGTGCTTTATACCTGCCTACATTGGTTTCAATGGGTGAAAAACTTAGGATGCCATTTCCGACAAAATAAGACCAAGCAATAGAGATGTAATGGATGTTTTTACGAACTCTAGCTCAGAGAATCTTTCCCAAAAAAGAAGTTACATGTAATGCCTGTTATTGTCGAGATATGGTCAGATATACCTTTCCACCAAACATGCTCAGAATAGGCTAACTGAAAAAAAGGTGAAAACCTGAATTTATCAGAAGTCCTTTAAAATACAAGAATTCTAAGCACTGTTGTACACACAGTTCCTTCAATCCTCAACATCTTTATTCATACTGCGGAAGGTTTGCTTTTAATGTTTTAGCAAAAGTTCTTTATACCTGCCTACATTGGTTTCAATGGGTGAAAAAGCTAAGGATGCCATTTCCAACAAAAGAAGACCAAGCAATAGACATGTAATGGATGTTTTTAAGACCTCCAGCTAAGAGAATCTTTCCCAGAAAAGATGATACATGTAATGCCTGTTTCTATAGATTTATGGTCATATATACCTTCTCTACCAAACATGCTCAGAATAGGCATTCTGAAGAAAAGGTGAATACATGACATTCTCTGAAGTCCTTTGAAATACTAGAATTCTAAGCACTGTTGTACACTCAGTTCCTTCAACTCTCCACATTTTAGTCCGACTGCAGAAGGTTTGTTTTTACTGTTTTAGCAAAAGTGCTTTATACCTGCCTACATTGGTTTCAATGGGTGAAAAGCTTAGGATGCCATTTCTGACAAAAGAAGGCCAAGCAATAGAGATGTAATGGTTGTTTTTAAGAACTCTAGCTAAGAGAATCTTTCCCAGAAAACATGTTACATGTAATGCCTGTTTCTATAGAGTTATGGTCAGATATACCTTCTCAACCAAACATGCTCAGAATACGCTAACTGAAAAAAAGGTGAAAACCTGAATTTCTCAGAAGTCCTTTAAAATACAAGAATTCTAA
>WOXC01004366.1:0-72500 GCA_011680675.1 Gymnobelideus leadbeateri
CCCTTCCACTCATCCCACCCCCCCCACCTGGTCCATTCCCTACATGATCCTGTCCCTCTTTTATAGTGGGTACTTCCAACCTCCCCTCACCCCAAGGATACCCTCCCATCCATCATCCCTCCTCCCATCCCCCTTCCCCCTATCCTGCTGCAGGTTGAGATATCCCATTTAGTTTGCATGTCATTTTCTCCCTGAACCAAATTCAATGTGAATGTGGTTTTGCCTTTTTAGCCTTCCTTATTCTCCCCCTCTTTTGCAACCACTTCCCCTTGCTTCTTCTGCATGGGGTAGTTTATACTACCCTGTCTCTCCCCATCTCCTCTTGCCACTTTCCTCTCTCACATCATAATTTCATCCCTTGAGTATTCTCCCTTCCCAACAAATTCAACCTATGCCCTCTATCCATATATAACTGTAACCATATACACACACATTCACATATGTATTCATATGACCACACACCCTTCTTCCATTATTTTCATAGTGAGAAAAATTTCATCAGTCACAGTTATTGTTTTTCCATATAGGAATGTAAATAGTTCAACTTTGATAAGTTCCTTTTGATTTCTTTTCCCTGATTACCTTCTCAGGCATCTCTTGCTTCTTGTGTCTGGATGTCAAATTTTCTATTCAACTCTGTTTTTTTCCTCAAGAGTGCTTGAAAGTCCTCTATTCCACTGAATGACCATATTTTCCCCTGAAACAAGATATTCAGTTTTGCTGGGTAGGTGACCCTTGGGTTCATTCCCAGTTCTTTTGCCCCCTGGAATATCATATTCCATGCCCTTCAATCCCTCAGTGTAGAAGCTGCCAGGTCCTGGGCTATTCTGATTGTGTTTCCACAATATTGAAATTATTTCTTCCTGGCCGCTTGTAGTATTTTCTCCTGATCTGGGGATTCTGGAACCTGGCTATAATATTCCTGGGAGTTTTCTTTTTGGGATCTTTTTCAGGAGGTGATCGGGTAATTCTTTCAACCTCTATTTTGCCCTCTGGATCTAAAACCTCAGGGCAGTTTTCCTTGAGAATTCCTTGAAGGGTGATTTCTAGGTTCTTTCCTTGATCATGGCTTTCAGGTAGTCCAAAAATTTTTAAATTGTCTCTCCTGGATCTATTCTCCAGTTCAGTGGTTTTTCCCATGAGCTATTTCACATTGCCTTCTAATCTTTCATTTGTTTCGATCTGCTTAACAGCATCTTGATTTCTCATAAAGTCACTAGCTTCCATTTGCTCCAGTCTAACTCTGAAGGAATGAATCCCCTCAGTGAACTTTTGAGATTCTTTTTCCATCTGGCAAATTCGACTTTTTAAGGCATTCTTCTCCTCATTGCCCTTTTGGGCCTCCTTTGCCATTTGAGCTAGTCTATTTTTTAAGGTGTTGTTTTCCTCAGTCAGGCTGTTGACCCTCATTTCATACTTTTCCTGTATCCTTCTCATTTCTCTTTCCAATTTTTCCTCCACTTTTCTTATTTGATTTTTAAAGTCCTTCTTAAGGTCCTCTATGGCCTGCAAGCCG
Source organism: Gymnobelideus leadbeateri (assembly GCA_011680675.1). Classification (NCBI taxonomy): domain Eukaryota; kingdom Metazoa; phylum Chordata; class Mammalia; order Diprotodontia; family Petauridae; genus Gymnobelideus; species Gymnobelideus leadbeateri. The sequence continues at coordinate 1,517 of WOXC01004366.1, forward strand.
CTCATGTTTTCCCCTGGGGCTTTTGGAGCAGGACTTCTGACCTCACAGTCCTTTTCCCACTCTATGCCCCCAAAATAGGAGCCTAGGGTTGCATTTTTCTGTTTCCTTTGCCTTGGCATGTTGCCACTTAATTACTTGACTTTTGGGCTTGTTGCCACACTATGGCTTTAAGGCCAGATAGAGGAATTTACGTCCCGAACGTGTGGGGGGCAACTTCCGTTTCTGGCAAGCTGTACACCCACCCACGACTTCTACCCTAGATCACAATCCAGATCCAGGGAGGTTAAAGCAAGGGCGATTACCCCCCAAGACTGATCACTGGATCTCCCTACAACATTGCAGGCTGGGAGCGGGAGCTGCCTCTGAAAACTACAAAATGGCGTTTGTCCTCAGTGGCTTCTAGCCCCCAGGGGAGGGAGCCGACGCATTCCCTAATACCAGTCCCAAAGTCCATAGGACACTAACCTCTTACTTTGTCCTAGGCAAGTCTATGTTGATAATTCTGGAGTCACCACAGCTCCTGGTGTTCTGGGGTTCCTCCAGCTGCCTGCTGTCCCTGCCGCCCTGGGGCTAAAACCTCGGCTCATGCGGACCTGGTCTCGGCTCGGCTCGCCTCCTGCACTCTGCGCTCTGTGCACTGCCAGGTCCCAGACCACTGTGCTGGTCCATCCTGCAGGGCTGCTAGGCTGTCCTCAGAAGGAGTTTAGCTTCTCTGTGTCGTTCTGTCGGTGCTGGGGCTCCAGAAGTTGTTCAGAGTCCTGTTTTACATCGTTTGGGGGGAATCTGGGGGCAGAGAGGCTTGGACGAGCTGTTTCTACTCCGCCATCTTGGCTCCGCCCCCCTTTTATATTTTCTTGAAAGATCTTGTCTAGGTTCCTTTTCTGATCATGGCTTCCAGGTAGTCCAATAATTTTTAAATTATCTCTCCTGGATCTATTCTCCAGGTCAGTGGTTTTTCCAATGAGATATTTCCCATTGCCTCCTATTTTTTCAATTGTTTGTATCTGTTTTATAGTATCTTGATTTCTCTTACATTCATTAGCCTCCAATTGCTCCGATCTCATTTTGAAGGACGTATTCTTTTCAGTGTGTTTTTGAAATTCCTTTTCCATATGGCAAGTTTGGCTTTTTAAAGCATTCTTCTCCACATTGGCTTTGTGGGGCTCTTTTGCATTTGTGTTAGTCTATTTTAAGGTGTTATTTTCTTCAGTGTATTTTTGAGTTTCTTTAGCAGATCCTAAAAAAGACTTGCATTTAATGATTTTCTTTTTTTATTTTTCTAAACAAATGCTTTATTAACTTTGGTTTTACATCATTCATTTCCACCAGATTTTGAGTTACAATTATGCCCCCCGCCCCATTTAGCCCCTGCCCACCCTCCCAGAATAGCAGTCCCACAAGATATAGCTTCCTCAAATCTGCTCTCTCCCATATCTTGTCCCATACCCCCTTTGAATTTTCCATTAGAGGAAGGTGAATCTCTGTGTCCCAATGCCTATACATTTTATCTCCCAATTACAAGCAAAGGAGTATTAATGATAGTATTTATATATATTTGAAACATTTAATTTTAAGACCTTGAATTCCAGATCCATTCCCTTCCTCCCTTGTCACCCATTCCCTATGGGAAGATAAGTAATTCAGTATATGTTGTACATGTCTAGCAAAGCAAAACATTACCATAGCAGATATGTTGTACAAAGCTGCTTATAATTCCCTCCCACTCTTCCCACCCCCCCACCTGGTCCATTCCCTACTTGATCCTGTCCCTCTTCTATAGTGGGCACTTCCTACCTCCCCTCCCCCCAAGAATGGCCTCCCATCCAACATCCCTCCTCTCATCCCCCTTTCCCCTATTCTGCTGCAGTTTGTGATATCCCATTTAGTATGTATGTCATTCTCTCCCTGAACCAAATTAAATGAGAATGTGGTTTTGCCTTTTTGCCTTCCTATTCTTCCCCTCCCTTGCAACCACTTCCCCTTGCTTCTTCTACATGAGATAGTTTACACTACCCTGTCTCTCCCCATCTCCTCTTGCCACTTTCCTCTCTCACCTCATAGTTTCACCCCTTGAGTATCCTCCCTTCCCAACAAATTCAACCTATGCCCTTTATCCATATATAACTGTAACCATAAACACATACATTCACATATGTATTCATATGACCATACACACACTTCTTCCATTATTCTCATACTGAGAAAGGTTTCCTCAGTCACAGTTATTGTTTTTCCATATAGGAATGTAAATAGTTCAATTTTGATAAGTTCCTTTTGATTTCTTTTCCCTGATTACCTTCTCAGACATCTCTTGCTTCTTGCTTCTGGATGTCAAATTTTCTATTCAACTCTGTTTTTTTCCTCAAGAATGCTTGAAAGTCCTCTATTCCACTGAATGACCATATTTTCCCCTGAAACAAAATACTCAGTTTTGCTGAGTAGGTGACCCTTGGGTTCATTCCCAGCTCTTTTGCCCTCTGGAATATCATATTCCATGCCCTTCAATCCCTCAGTGTAGAAGCTGCCAGGTCCTGTGCTATTCTGATTGTGTTTCCACAATATTGAAATTGTTTCTTCCTGGCTGCTTGTAGTATTTTCTCCTTGATCTGGGGATTCTGGAACCTGGCTATAATATTCCTGGGAGTTTTCTTTTTGGGATCTTTTTCAGGAGGTGATCAGTGGATTCTTTCAACCTCTATTGTGCCCTCTGGATCTAAAACATCAGGGCAATTTTCCTTGAGAATTTCTTGAAGGTTGATTTCTAGGTTCTTTCTTTGATCATGGCTTTCAGATAGGCCAATAATTTTTAAATTGTCTCTCCTGGATCTATTTTCCAGGTCAGTGGTTTTTCCCATTAGCTATTTCACATTGCCTTCTAATCTTTCGTTTGTTTCGATCTGCTTAACAGCATCTTGATTTCTCATAAAGTCACTAGCTTCCATTTGCTCCAGTCTAACTCTGAAGGAATGAATCTCCTCAGTGAACTTTTGAGATTCTTTTTCCATCTGGCAAATTCGACTTTTTAAGGCATTCTTCTCCTCATTGCCCTTTTGGGCCTCCTTTGCCATTTGAGCTAGTCTATTTTTTAAGGTGTTGTTTTCCTCAGTCAGGCTGTTGACCCTCATTTCATACTTTTCCTGCATCCTTCTCATTTCTCTTCCCAATTTTTCCTCCACGTTTCTTATTTGATTTTTAAAGTCCTTCTTAAGGTCCTCTATGGCCTGTAACCTGCTCATGTTTTCCTTTGGGGCTTTTGGAGCAGGATTTCTGACCTCACATCCCTCCTCCTGTTCTATGCTTTGATATTCTTTGCCCCCAAAGTAGGAGTCTAAGATTGCATTTTTCTGTTTAATTTGTTTCCTTTGCCTTGGCATGTTGTTACTTAATTACCTGACTTTTGTGCATGTTGCCACAATATGGCTTTGCCGCCAGACAGGGGAACTTTCATCGTGAATTGGGGGGGGGGGGCAACTTCCATTTCTGGCAAGCTGGAAACCCACCCACAACCTCCACCCCAGATCACAATCCAGATCCAGGGAGGCTAAAACAAGAGTGATTACCCCCCAAGACTGATCGCTGGATCTCACTACAGTTTGCAGGTCAGGAGCTGGAGCTGCCTCTGAAAACTACAAAATGGCGTGTCTCCTCAGTGGCTTCTACCCCTCAGGTGAGGAAGCTGACTCATTCCCCAAATACTGGTCCCAAAATCCATAGGGTACTAACCTCTCACATTGTCCTAAGCATGTCTATGTTGATAATTCTGGAATCACCACAGCTGCTGGTGTTCTGGGGTCTCTCCAGTCGTCTGCTGGCCTTGCCTCCCTGGGGCTAAAACTGAGACTCAGGTGGAACTGTGCTTGGCCCCCGTGCACTGTGTGATGCAGTGCCGGCTCTCAAAGCGATGAGCTGGTCCTTCCTGCAGGGCTCCTGGGCTCTCCTCAGCACGAGGTTAGCTTCTCTGTGTTGTTCTGTGGGTGCTGGGGCTCCAGAAGTTGTTCAGAGTTCCCTTTTAGATAGTTTGGAGGTGATCTGGGGGGAGCATGGCTTGGACACACTGTTTCTCTTTTCATGATTTTCTTGCATCATTCTCATTTCTCTTCCCAGTTTTTCTTTCACTTCTCTTAATTGATTTTCACAATCGTTCTTGATCTCCTCCATGGCCTATAAGCAATTCTTATTTTCTTGGAGGCTTTTGATGCAGGAGTTTTGACTTTGCTGTCTTCCTCCCCCTCCATACCTTGAACCTTTTTTCCCCCCCCCCAAAATGATTCTATCATCTGTTTGTGCTTCCTGTGCTTGCTCATATTGCAAGGAGATTACTTGACTTTTGAGATCTTTGTCATGGTAGTACTCTGCTTTCAAATTGGAGAGAGCTATGTTCCAAATTGGTGGGGGTTTTGCAGTTGCTGGATCTATCAGATGGGTGCCATCTCTAAAGCCCTCACAAACTTTGGTTCACTGGGTACACACCCTAGGACCAGCATCCAAGAACAAGATCTAAATCCAAGCATGTCAAACCAAGACTGATTACCCTCTGAATGGTCACTTGTTCCCCCTACAATATGCAGGCCAGGAGCTCTGAAAACTGCCAAATGGCAGAGGCTGCAGGCACCACATCTCCTCCACTTCTAGCTCAGGGGGGTAGCAGCTGGACTGTGCTCCCCCTGTTTGAAGAAAATTCCATACTGACCTTTTACATTTACACCTTTGACGTTTGTGGATTGAGAAGTCTGGTAAGGGTTACAGCTGCTTTTGATCCACTCTCCCAAAGTCTTCTCCAATGATGACTAGTCAGGGGCGCCCTGGGGCTAAAACCACAGCTCATTTGGGTCTGCTCTAGGCTCTCAGCACACTGTGATGGACCCTTCCTGCCATCTTGCTAGGCTTCCTTCAACAGGAAATTTGTTTCTCTCTATCACTTTTTGGGTTCTATTGCCTTAAAGTTTGTTTAGAGTCATTTTTACATGTATTAGAGGAGGTGGAAGCCAGAGCTGTGAAGAAGTCTTGTTTCTACCCTACCATCTTGGTTTTGCCCTTGATTATTTTCTCTAGGATATTTTATTTATTTTAATGTTGGTGGATAATACTGTAACTACTAGAATTAATTTACAAGTTATCTTCTAAGTTTTGTAATTTTGGGTATGACAAAGTATTTTATTTTCAGTAGTAGTCATTGTTACACATCACCCTTAGAGAACTGTCTTCTTTTTAAACCTCAGAATTAATCGACATGGGTGAAATCCTAAGTGGATAGATAGGTTTGTCTTTTTTTTCATTAGCCCTGCTTAGTAGATTTGACTGAGCACCATAATGGAAATGGAGGTGATATCTACCAAAATAAAATTTACTGAGATATTCAGTTAGATAGATATGTTTCTTCCATTAGACACTTAACAAGTAATTTCATGAACCACCTAATTCCCCACTTCAAACTATTTCTTTTTAACTATATAGTGCTGACTATTATTAATATTTATGCATTGGATTTATACAGTGCATTCTCTCTGAAGTTACTGGAAATAGATGACACAATTAAAAGAGAAATTCAACAGAAAATGAGATATGAATGGCCAAGAATATTTGAGAAAGCAGGAAAGCTATTTCAAATTATATAGTAATGGCAAGTAGTAAATTATTTGTATTCAATTCAACCCCTCTAAAAGTAGTCAGCATCTATTATTTGCAAAGAACTCTCCAAGACAGTGGGAATATGAAACCTTGTACATAGCTTCTTGTGCTCAAGAAACTTCTAGTTAATTGACAGGATTAAAATTTTTTAAAAAAAGTAATAGAATGTAATTTCAAAAGGTAGAGTGCACTAATCACTTTCAGTGTCCAGACGATTTTACTTTAAGTGGCCTTATGTAATTGGAAGGCCTAATGGGAAGCAAAAAGTACTTAACTAATTATTTCAGCTATATAGTTGACACCTGGCTTCACATCTTGTCCATGATTGTATCAAGTCTTTGTCGAGGAGAAGAACTTGTGAACAACACAATTTGTGAACTCAAGTATTTGTGAACTCCTATTGCTAAAGCAACAGGAATGGTACAAGCTAATGACCATGTATAAGGAGTGTCCCATGCTGGAGAGAGCAGAAATGAGAAGAGAACAGAACTGAGAAGAGAGCAGAACTTTTGTGGTGTCAGAGTTAAGAAGGAGAAAATACCATAGTATCTTGGCACTCTATGTTTGTTTGTTTTGTCTCTGTTGATGTTTGTTCATGATATAGAAGCCCTGGGACCTTACTGAAAGCCCTGAAAGAGGATTTTCTGGTTGTCTGTTTACAGGAGTCTTGGATGAGGGATTCAGAGGTACTGGTACTGTAACAACAATTTATGTTGAGATCTCAGACTTTATTTCTAGGTCTTCATTGATTTCACAGGCAGACAGTGAATTGCTGATGGTGCTGGCAATGTGCATGGATGTTGTTTTGTCTCTGTTAAGCTTTGTCTTCCCAGAAACAGAAACTGTGAAGGACTTGAGGTGCACTGGACATTGTGAGCTTCAATATGGAATGGGAACTAGATGAGAAACTGGGTGAGGAACTGGACAAGTAGCTGAGTGTTGCCTATCTTTGAATCCAGGTGACAGTTGGGCAGATATGGGCAGGAGATGGGGCCATGGAAGAGGAACCATGGAAACTAAGAGACAGCTTCAAGTCAAGATGAAAAGACTTCTTCATTGGTACCTGATGCTGAGAAGATTATGATTTACTGTGACCAAGGGGTGGAGAACTTTGACCTTTGACCTTTGTACTTTGTGTCTCTAAAAGAGGCTTGCTCCTTCAGGGTGATTGAAATAAGGACTTAACGTTGTTTAAAACTATGTGGCCACTTTAATGATAACTTGCTATGTCATAACATTGTGAAAGCTTTACTTTGATTTCTGTCAATATTTTGTTTTAGTTTATTACTGAATAAATAGGTAGCTGACTATACCATGTAATCAGAACCTCAAAGATTTTAATAGCAACAGTCCTCTGGAAAGGTGCTTGTGCTTGCCTCTACAGAAGGAAGACCAGGGTACTTAGAAATCAAATAAAGAAAAGTAGCACATGCCAAATGTAGGACAAATGCAAATGCTTGCAGGTGGAAGAAGAAATATTATGTTCAGAAAAGAATATACCAGAAATATCATAGAATCAAAGCATATTAAAGTATCATTGAATTATCAAAAAAGGCTTTGTGGACCTTACTGCAGACTCTTTCTTCTGTGACCTAACCCTAGATGAATTTGGAATAACTCATGGATCAGGAAACTCCTTCCACAAAGTGTGGGGGTATCCTTGTCCTCTACTTATAATCTTAGAGAGTTAAATGATATTCTCAGGATCACATAATCAGTATGTAGTAGAAATCAGACTTCATTAACCTTCATCAATGTCTGAAGTTAGCATTTAGAAAGGAGGAAAATCTCATATCCTTCCTTTTGTCCAAAGTATATAAACTTCTAGAAGTTTATGTAATAATCACTGTTCTATCCCTAACACTTCACACGTTTAAGAAATGTTTGTTGAATTTAGCTTAATCCAGTTATTAAGAACTATGAAATATTTTCTTTTGTTATAATATCTCTCATATATAAATATATAACCAGTCAGAGTTTAGAAAAAAATTATTTAGAAAATTTTGAAAATTCTGTTAACATTATAAAAGACATGCTTCCACTCCTTGGGTTGCAACCTAAGTGAATCTTCCATCCAACTTATAATTTGCCTATGGTGCAAAGAAAATAAAACTAATTTCTACTTTGCTTTTATGTGCACTTTATTCTCTTATTTAAGTGCCATAAATCTAAGTCAAGGACCTTTCATCCATTTCCTAGAAAATGAAAATTACCTACTTCTTGCTATTCCTGACATGTTAATTTTCCCCAAATTTTTATCATATCACTTTCATGATAAAATCACTCTGTATCTATTCTCTAATATTTCAAACTCAAAGCCTATTTTCCTGATTTCAAAATAATTCATTAGCAACCCCACATGTCTATACACTACTTATCAATATTCCCTAAAACTTATGCTCTTGTGACTAAAGTCTAGTTCATTATGACAAAAAAATTCTTCAGAGATGTATGCAATATTTCTGGGGCTATTTTAATAAAATAAAATCATTTTAAAATGCAAAGATATCCTTTTGCAAGAAAATTATGTATTTAAAAAATTTAGAAGTTTGTTAATTCATTTAATCTTCAAAACTTTCACAAGCAAATTTACATCTTCTTGATACACTTTGTTTATCCCTACTCTAATGTCTCCCTTTTGTTCATATAATACCCTCCTTTCTCATCTCTATCTCTGTCCATATCCTGCCATTCCAAAATATTCTACTCCATCTTCTTCCATGAAACTTTCCTTGACAATTTCAGTCTTCCCAGAACTCCTTATCAGTATTCCTATCATAACTATCTATACAAAAGAGTTTAGAAGTTGATTATAAATTGCCATTTAGAAAGTTTCTGATTGAAGAAAAGCTACTGAATTTGTAGTCAGATGTCCTGGATTTGAGCACAGAGATTGTCACACTGCTGTTCAATTATAGCTTACTCTTTATGACCCCATTTAGTGTTTACTTGGCAAAGAGAATGGAGTGGTTTGCCATTTCCTCATTTTACAGATGAGGAAAGTGAGGAAAATAGGGTTAAGTGACATGACCATGGATACACAGTTAGTAAAAGTTTGAGGCCATATTTGAACTCAAGTTTTTCTGACTGCACCACCTCACTACTTGTGATGAAAAAATCATCAAATAATTTAACTACTGTGAGTTTTAGTTTCCTCATCAATAAAATACTGATAATAAAGCTTTCATTGCCAACCTCAAAGTGTTTTTAGAAAATAGATCCTTAATTATGATGCTATCTTAGTATTTTATTATTTGATGTTGTGAAATTCATTTACTTTATCTTCTTAATTAGACTGTATCATAGGATGGAGTTCATGTGATATTTCTGTACATTTCCTAATTTATAATATAATTCTAATCCTATCTAATTTATCCCTATAAAATTCAAGTAGCATTTATTATGTACCTTCTCTATAGAGGACATCTAGTTTATGCTAAAAATACAAGGACCAGCAACAAAAAGCCCTATATCTCAAGTGACTTATGATAATAGATATTGATATTTTTTGTGGGAAAACTGAATTCCTTGAACATTCACTTTTGCCTGTAATTTTTTGCTTCTCCAGACATCTGTGGAAGACAGAAAATGCCTTATTTGCAAAGACACTTGTTTCCTTGTATATTCAGTATTAAATCAAAACAAAATATAGAGAAAAATTATTCTATTGCCTCAAATACTATCACCTTAAGACAAAGTCCAGATATATTTTGTACTAAGTAGATGTCCGTGTGTCAGGACATCCTGACTTTCTTATCCAAAATCAGAAATGATCAAAGAAAATAACTGATGTACATTTTGAAGGCTCTTTTTTCTTCACTTTTTCCCCTTCTATTATCCCTTTTTGCCTAAAAATGACAGTGTACCTAATGGCATTTCTGGGATGTGTTTGATTGCAGTGGAATTTTTTTTTTTGATGTGCTTGATTGTAATAGATTAACTTGGGGTAAGCCTAAAGGAATGAAATTGCTAAAAAAATGATTTTGACATTTCAATCTGCCCAAATTGCCTGTGCTGTGAAGTCCTATTTTGCTGAAGCCTGATTCCTAGCAGATAGTTGAATAAAGCTACCTTCTGGGTCTTACTCTATTATGCAAAGAATGATGAAAAAAATTTTATATGTAAGAGGAAAGGTGCCATCTGCCATAAAACAAAGCTACTCATTGATTGACTTTTAAAGATTGGTGGTTGAATCCTAAGGAGATCATTATATTATGTTACATTACCAGTAATAGATGATTAGTACATAAGATGTAAGGATTTTTTAAAAGTACAAAGAATGACATAGGAAAGGAAGAAATGTACTACTTATTACTGACCTCAAAATTATCTTCACAGAATCAGTAAAAAGAAACGTTTTTTTTTTAAGTTTAAAATCCAGGTAGGAATCACTAATGGTAATTTTTTTTTGTTTTTGTTGTATAACAAACTGTATAATAATATATCTTAGCAAGATATATGAATATGTGTCTCTTGAATCTGGTGGTAAAGTTATTCTTTAAAATGCTTTAATAAGTTTTATTTTTTGAAATTTATTCAATAAATAGTGAGGATTAGGGGCGGCTAGGTGGCGCAGTGAATAGAGCGCCGGCCCTGGAATCAGAAGGACCTGAGTTCGGACCGGCCTCCGACACTTAATCCGCACAAACAAAAAACCACCGTAACCTGAAGATCATGCCAAGGCGCAGGGAGTGAGAGAGCCGGCTCGGAGTTTGGATGACGTCAGATCCGGCCTCAGAAAATGAGCACCCACGATAAAAATGACTAGCCGGTAACCTTGGAATAAATCTTAAAAAAAAAAAATAAAAAAAAATAAAAAAATAAATAGTGAGGATTAAGAACTCTTAATTTTGGGGGGCGGAGCCAAGATGGCAGAGTAGAAACAGCTCGTCCAAGCCTCTCTGCCCCCAGATTCCCCACAAACTATGTAAAAAAGGACTCTGAACAACTTCTGGAGCCCCAGCACCCACAGAACGACACAGAGAAGCTAACCTCCCGCTGAGGACAGCCCAGCAGCCCTACTGGAAGGACCAGCACAGCGATCTGGGAGCCAGCAGCGCGCAGAGCACAGAGCACAGAGTGCAGGAGCCGAACCGAGCCCAGGTCCTTATGAGCCGAGGTTTTAGCCCCAGGGCGGCAGGGCCAGCAGCCAGCTGGAGGAACCCCAGAACACCAGGAGCTATGGCGTCTCCAGAATTATCAACATAGACATGCCTAGGACAAAGTAAGAGGTTAGTGTCCTATGGACTTTGGGACCTGTATTTGGGGAATGCGTCGGCTCCCTCCCCTGGGGGCTAGAAGCCGCTGAGGAGACATGCCATTTTGTAGTTTTCAGAGGCAGCTCGGGCTCCCAGCCTACAAATCGTGGGGAGATCCAGCGATCAGTCTTGGGGGTAATCGCTCTTGCTTTAACCTCCCTGGATCTGGATTGTGATCTAGGGTGGAAGTTGTGGGTGGGTTTACAGCTTGCCAGAAACGGAAGTTGCCCCCCACACGTTCAGGACAAAAATTCCTCTAGCTGGCCTTAAAGCCATAGTGTGGCAACAAGCCCAAAAGTCAAGTAATTAAGTGGCAACATGCCAAGGCAAAGGAAACAGAAAAATGCAACCCTAGGCTCCTATTTTGGGGGCATAGAGTGGGAAAAGGACTGTGAGGTCAGAAGTCCTGCTCCAAAAGCCCCCGGGGAAAACATGAGCGGGTTGCAGGCCATAGAGGCCTTAAGAAGGACTTTAAAGATCAAATAAGAGAAGTGGAGGAAAAATTGGAAAGAGAAATGAGAAGGATGCAGGAAAAGTATGAAATGAGGGTCAACAGCCTGACTGAGGAAAACAACACCTTAAAAAATAGACTAACTCAAATGGCAAAGGAGACCCAAAAGGGCAATGAGGAGAAGAATGCCTTAAAAAGTCTAATTTGCCAGATGGAAAAAGAATCTCAAAAGTTCACTGAGGAGATTCATTCCTTCAGAGTTAGACTGGAGCAAATGGAAGCTAATGACTTTATGAGAAATCAAGATGCTGTTAAGCAGATCCAAACAAACAAAAGATTAGAAGGCAATGTGAAATATCTCATGAGAAAAACCACTGACCTGGAAAATAGATCCAAGAGAGACAATTTAAAAATTATTGGACTACCTGAAAGCCATGATCAAGGAAAGAACCTAGAAATCACCCTTCAAGAAATTCTCAAGGAAAACTGCCCTGATGTTTTAGATCCAGAGGGCAAAATAGAGGTTGAAAGAATCCACAGATCACCTCCTGAAAAAGATCCCCAAAAGAAAACTCCCAGGAATATTATAGCCAGGTTCCAGAATCCCCAGATCAAGGAGAAAATACTCCAAGCAGCCAGGAAGAAACAATTTCAATATTGTGGAAACACAATCAGAATAGCCCAGGACCTGGCAGCTTCTACACTGAGGGATAGAAGGGCATGGAATATGATATTCCAGAGGGCAAAAGAACTGGGAATGAACCCAAGGGTCACCTAACCAGCAAAACTGAGTATTTTGTTTCAGGGGAAAATATGGTCATTCAGTGGAATAGAGGACTTTCAAGCATTCTGGAGGAAAAAACCAGAGTTGAATAGAAAATTTGACATCCAGACGCAAGAAGTAAGAGATGCCTGAGAAGGTAATCAGGGAAAAGAAATCAAAAGGAAGTTATCAAAGTTGAACTATTTACATTCCTATATGGAAAAGTAATATCTGTGACTGATGATATCTTTCTCACTATGAAAATAATGGAAGAAGGGGTGTGGTCATACGAATACATATGTGAATGTGTGTGTATATGGCTACAGTTATATATGGATAGAGGGCATAGGTTGATTTTGTTGGGAAGGGAGAGTACTCAAGGGATGAAATTATGAGGTGAGAGAGGAAAGTGGCAAGAGGAGATGGGGAGAGACATGGTAGGGTAAACTATCTCATGTAGGGGAAGTGGGTGCAAAGGAGGGGGAGAATAAGGAAGGCTAAAAAGGCAAAACCACATTCACATTGAATTTGGTTCAGGGAGAAAATGACATACATACTAAATGGGATATCTCAACCTGCAGCAGGATAGGGGGAAGGGGGATGAGAGGAGGGATGATGGATGGGAGGGCATCCTTGGGGTGAGGGGAAGTTGGAAGTACCCACTATAGAAGAGGGACAGGATCATGTAGGGAATGGACCAGGTGGGGGGTGGGATGAGTGGGAGGGAATTATAAGCAGCCTTGTACAATATATCTACTATGATAATGTTTTGCATAGCTAGACATGTACAACATATACTGAATTACTTATCTCCCAAGAAGGAATGGGTGACAAGGGAGGAAGGAAATGGATCTGAAATTCGAGGTCATAACATTAGATGTTTCAAATATATATAAATACAATTATTAATACTCTTTTGCCTATAATTGGGAGATAAGATGTGCAGGCATTGGGACACAAAGATTCATCTTCCTCTAATGGAAAAGTCGATGGGGGTATGGGAGAAGGTATGGGAGAGAGCAGATTGGAGGAAGCGATATCTTGTGGGACTGCTATTCTGGGAGGTTGGGTAGGGGAATAATGGGGGGAAAATGATTGTAACTCAAAATCTGGCGGAAATGAATGATGTAAAACAGAAGTTAATAAAACATTTGTTTAAAAAAATGTACATGTATTTGGGAAATATTTAATGAAATAAATAAAAATGTATTTTAAAAAATAAAAAAAAAAAGAACTCTTAATTTTCGGGACAATTAGTATTTCTTTTAACTTGACTGAAATGATAGTTAACTCCAAGGCAATAAATATAGACATAAATGAAAACTTATATAACATGTACATGACAAATGATTTTAGAGTCAGACTTCCGTGTTTGAATCCCTATTCTGACACATACCACTCTCTGAGATTATCCTCACTTATAACTTCAAATATGAAGTCTTATTTTTTCTGACTTGAATTTCTTCACCTATAAAATGGAAATTGAATTAGATGAACAATAAAAATTGGAAATTTTCCATGCAATAAAATCATAGATCCTCACATCAATAAAATCACGATTGGATTTTAAAAATACTTAGAAAAATAAATATTTTGAAATAGAGAGGAATAGAAACATTTTATAATCCATAATATTATAGAAAGTTTTAGTTAGATATTTTATATAAAACTTGAATTGTATTAGTCTAGTTTGGTAATTCTGAATGATTTTTAAGTTTCATTTGGATGTTGTTGGAATTAAACTTAGTCTAATTATTCACTACCTTATAACATATTACTTTAGGTACATAGAGTATATGTGGGGAAAAACAATTTCAAGCAACAATGTATAATTATTTCTATGTGCTGCATAGCAAATTATTTTTGCTAAACATAAATTTTCAAGAGCTAAATACATACTTCAAAAATGAGACAATCGAGCTAATAATTTTCACTTTGTACTACTGAGTTTTTAACACCGTATGATATATACAAACTAATATCAAATCAAAAATTTAATGCATTATAATTATTAATAAGGTCCTTCTTATAAACTCAATATCTCTAATTAAATACATATCAATTATCAATTTCAAATGATTCTTTTACTGTCACTTATTAGACATAGTCAAAATGTCTAAAAATACTCAGACTTTTGTGATCTATAGTCAGTAGATCTTAGAGATTACTGAAATGCAATGATGACATCAGGAGTGGGTAGAAAATTAATTCACATAAATACTGGAAATTAGCTTCCAATTTCCAAAACCTTGGCTTATGTCTACATTTTTTTTATAGGGAGCTCTTTTTAGCCACAGAAGACACCTAAGGAAAGACAGACAAATGTAAAATCAATAATGAAAATGAAGAACAGTGTGGAGGGAAAGCCATATCTCTAATATATATATATATATATATATATATATATATATATATATTAATTTGAAAACAATTTGCACTTAGGCAATATTTTTAGTTGATAATCTGCTTTATAAGCTGACATTTTCAGAATATTCATTTCATAATATTAAACATGGTTAATCTATATAGTTTATTTTTGTTAATATCAATTTCCCTTGAATTAGACAATTCAGCCAAATGGCACATCAATAGAGACAACAATAAATAAACAAATTAATAAATGGATTGAGAAATAAACATCTCAAAGTTTTACTTCACTGATTTTTTGGGCAATGTTATCAAAACTTTTAATCTTATAACCCAGCGGGCGGAGCCAAGATGGCAGAGTAGAAACAGCTTATCCAAGCCACTCTGCCCGCAGATTTCCTCCAAACTATGTAAAAGAGGATTCTGAACAACTTCTGGAGCCTCAGCACCCACAGAACAACACTCCAAATTCTTCAAAGTTTCTGTTTCTAGGAAGATAAAATTCAATAGTTACAACAATATTTGCACATATTAAATTTAACAGAGCTACAGCAATATTTAGAGCCACTGTTGGCACTATCATTTCAATTCACTTTATGTCTGACAAAGTAACATAAATCAACAGACAAAGTTTCTGCCTGAGAAATAAAACACAAATCAACAGTAAAGTCCCAGGATTTCTGTAAACAGCAGTAGAGTCCTCTTTCAGGGCTTTTGTAACAGAAATAAAGTCCTCTTTCAGGACTTCTGCAAACATCAGTAAGTCCTCTTTCAATAGACGGAGTGCTTCATTCTGACAAAGTAACATCAACACAGAGAGAACAGATGGACAGAGTTCAGAAATGACAAGCCTTCTCCCTATCATTTCTGCTTGATCCCAACTCATGCTTCAGCTTTTCTCTGCTCTGCTCCTTCTTGTTACATCATTCCTGTTCTACTCTTTAGGCAAACTTCTCCCACAATAGACTCCATGTGATATCATTAGGCCTATTAAGAGCCAGGAAGGTGTGCAAAACACTTTAGGCCCATTAATGGCAACACAATGTATACATTTTATTTCCCAACAAAGACTTGACACAATCAAAGGTGAGGCTCAAAGGCACTTGAATAGCAGAAACAAGACAGTACTAGTTTGCTTGCCATTATAGCTTGCAGTCCCTCTAGCCAGGGTATTCTTTTCTCTGAGGTTTTATTTGGATATAAAGAGTTCTTTCCTTCTAGGTTTACTTCTTGGTCTTCTCTCCATTCTTTTTCTGTGTTTTGGATTTCTGCTTGAGTCAGATTCTACTATCTTCCATTCTTACGGATTCTGTAGGCAAGTTCTGCTTGTTTCTTGATATTTTGGCTAAGACTAGGTTGTACCTTCTGCAGGAATTCCTGATTTAGTCAGTACTCTTGTGACTTGATTTAGATCATCACCATTTTTCTATTCTATTTCCTATTCCATGAATAGTGCTAAACTTGGGAATGCCCTCTATCCTTTGCTGGGAGCACAAATAGACCAAAACAGATGCTATTAATTATGCTATTAAGAAGTCTTTTTTTATTTTTTGGAGAGGCAGGACAATTGTGATTAAGTAACTTGCCCAAGGTCACAGGCTGGTAAATATTAAGTATTTGAGCTCAGGTCCTCCTGACTCCAGGCCCCCTGCTCTATTCATTGTGCCACCTAGCCTCCCCTGGTAACAAGTCTCTTTTAAAATACTAGGTGTTTTACTTCTTACATGATATCCTGACTGTTTTACATTTAATGTATAGAATATCTGTGTGCTAGTCCTGGTCTTTTCCCTTATAGTTGTTTGCTCTTCACTGGGATATCTGGGCCCTAAACTCACAGTGGTGTTGTACCTATGTGGTATCCAGGAATGATATGGCATTTTCATCTGGTGTTTTCTCCTAAGGTTGCTTTAGTAGCTTATTGAACTCTCTTCCAGGCATTATTCTATATCTTAAATTCCCTATGAGATCTTTTTCTTTTACCTAAATTGGCTTACTTTTGACAGTCTTCTATGTGCAGTCTTGGATTGTGTATATAAGCTAATATTGCCATTCTCTTTGGGCTTCTTTATCATCATTAATTCTGGTACAATTTTGGAGCTTTATATGGTTGTGACTTGTTTCAAAACTGTTTTTTTTTCTTTTTTTAACAAGCTTTTTTGTGTCCACTTTCACATTAAAGTCACTGAAGTCTTTAAACTTTTTTGGTGGTTTGTTATTTTGATTTATATGATTATCATTTTAAATCATTTTATGCAAGATTTTTAGAATATTTCTTTGCATTCACCAAATGTGTTATTCTTTATAGCACAGTAACACTCTTTTTTTTTTTTTAAGCAATTAGGGTTAAGTAACTTGCTCAAGGTTACAGGGCTAGTCATTATTTGTGTGTGGGTGCTCATTTTCTGAGGCCGCATTTGATCTTGGGTCATCCCAACTCCGAGGCCGGCGCTCTTACTCACTGTGCCACCTAGCCGCCCCTTTTAGGGCAATTGGAGTTAAGTAACTTGCCCGAGGTCACACGGCTAGGTTTGTGTTTGTGTGGGTTAAGTGTCTGAGTCCGGATCTGAACTCAGGTCCTTCTGACTCCAGGGCCAGCACTCTACTCACTGCGCCACCTAGCCACCCCAACACAGTTACATTCTAATACATACATGTACCGCTTTTTTAGCCATTCTCCAATTGATGAATGTAAATAATAATAATTATTAATTAATAATTAAATTATTCCTTATTATTAATTAAGTTAATAATAATTAAACCATTTTTAAATTGAATGTTAGAGCTAAAAAAGGCCTCGGAAACCATCTAATTTAACCACTTCTTTATATAGTTGAGAAAACTGAAGCCCAGAAACATAAAGTGATATGTGCCAGGTGGCATAAATTATAACCAGCACAGCTGGGATTTTAACTCACATATTACCATTTAAAACAAAACAAAACAATAGTCTCCTTTCTACTGCCCCATTCTACTTTTCTTCCCTTCTCTTTTCTTTCTGTTTCTGTGTCTGTCTTTGTCACTTTCTGTCTCTCTCTCTCCCTGTGTCTCTCTGTCCTTTCTCTGAGTGTCTGTCTCTCTGTCTCTCTTTTCCAATGAGTAAACAAAAACAAAACATAAAAACTAGTGAGGCTTATCTAGACACATGAAGGGACTGACTTGCCCTTGGTCACACAGCTAATATGCTTCAGACTAGAACTCTATCCTAGCACTTCTCCATTGCTGCCTCTCATTTATACGCTGATTCATTTTAGAAATTCTTACTGGAGCCAGGTATGAATAACACAATAACAAAATCCTAGACTTTCAGTGTTGGCTGATTTTAAAAATGCTATTTTGTCCAACTCATGTTCAAAAACAAGAACCTCTCTACAGCATAGTCTACAATTTATGTTTATAACTTTTCAGTGCAGCAAAACCTACAACTTATGGAACAACCTTGTTATAATCGTACGTACTTCTAATTTTAAAGATTTTTTTTCCCTCATGTCAATTCTAAACTTCCCTCTTTGTAACTTCATAGGATCACAGGATCATTGTATTAAGACTGAAATGGACTTGACAGGACTTTTTACTTAATTCACTCATTTTAGCTATGATGAAGGTAATAACCAGAGGGGTTAAGTGACTTCCCTGATGTTACACAGGTAGTTATTAATATAGATGGAATGTAAACCTAAGTCTATGCAAAATATAATATTCTTTCCACCTGAAAACAGTCTCACGTGAACTATGTCTGTGCTTAATGTTCAGTCCATTGTTCATAGGCTTTACTGTCTTTACTTATTCCTAATTCTTCCCTGTGAGACAAAACCAAATTACAGATCTCGATTATATTTCACTCTAAGTTTTCTCTTCTCCTGAGTATCAAGAGTATAAACCTCTTACACCTGAAATAATGAATTTCATGGATGTTTTACCTTTCTTGGATATTCACACTGTTGCTTCATATTGATCTTGAATTCCATTAAAATACTCCAACTTTTTCCAACTGTTTTCTTTCCATGTCGCTCTCAACTTCTACTTCCGAAACTAATATTTTGAACTCAAATATAAGATTTTACATGAATCCCAACTAAAAATTATCTCATTAGAATCTGTCCAATATTCTAAACTATATTTTAATACAGACCCTGATAATGAAAATTTCACCCATTATTCCAAACTTTGTGTCATTTGTCAACTGGATGCTTATTCAATTTATTTCTAACTCATGGGGGGAAAATGTCACAAATTTCTTTGTACAAGTCATTGATTTAAAAAAAATATATATATATAAACACATATATACACACACACATATATACATACATATATATAAACATATATACACAAATATATATATATATATATATATATATATATATATTGTTCTTTGTTCTTGTATATATGTATACATAAGAACGAAGGGTAAAACAGTGATTCCTGGAGTAGTTCATCAAGGTAAAAACAAAACAAAAAAATTTCCATTATTTCCAAAGGACTACACAATTGTGTATACAGTTTTCTCTCTCCCAGGGAAATCATAAAAACAGGAAAGGGATCCACATGCACAAAAATATGTATAGCAGCTCTTTTTGTGATGACCAAGGACTAGAAATTGAGGGTATACCCATCACTTGAAAATGGCTGAACAAATTGTGCTGCATGAATGTGATGGAATACTATTGTTACATAAGAAATAATGAGCAAATGGACTTCAGAAAAGCTTTGGAAAAACTTCAGAAAAAACAAAATACTGCTGAGTGAAATGAGCAGAACGAGGAAGGCATTGTATACTGTATCAGCAACAGTTTGTGATGCCCAACTTTGATAGACTTAGTTTTCCTCAACGATTTTATAAGACAATTCCAAAAGAGTCATCTACTACATTCTATCTACATTCAGAGAAATCACTATCTTATCTGAATGCTGATCAAAACATGCTATTTTTTATCTTTCTCTTGGTGTTTCCCTTTGGTTCTATTTTTTCTTTACAACATGACTAATTTGGAAATAAGTTTAATATAATTATACATGTATAGCCTATATCAGGTGGCAGACTAAATTGAGGAGGAGGGGTAGGGAAAGAGGAAGAGAAAATTTAAAACTCAAAATCTTATAAAAGTGAATGTTGAAAACTAAAAATAAATAAATATTAACAAACTTTCCAGCTGAAAAAAGAAACATTAATCAATACTCTGGTTATATGATCATTCAACCATTTCTCATCATCTTTTCCATGAGAACATTGGGATTTTTATTAAAAAAAGCTTTTTTTTTCAAAACCTGGGTAATTTATTACTCCAGTGTTTCGTAAATCTGACAGTTTAGTACTCACAATTGCCTATGATTAATTTTGATGAGGCCATTTTGGGGATGATCTCTTGGTTTTCTAGATATCCACACTGTCTTTGATAATATAGTTTAAAGTTCTTCCAAGAGTTAAAGTCAAACCCACTGGTTCAGAGTTTAAAACCTCTATTATATTAATTTTTTTAGAGTTTCTGTAATTCTCTAGTGACCTGATATTACTCCTGTTAACCTTTTTATTTATCATCAATAGTGATTTAGCAAAAACTTTCAATAGGCCTTTCAGTACCTCAGGACCAATTTCATCTGGGTCAGGATACCTGAAATCTTCAAGGTCACCAAAGTGATCACTTACTTTCTCTTTGCATATTTTTCACATCAATTTCCTATTAATGATTTTTGAGGTATTATTTAGAATCCCAAAGTCTGTGTCCTTGGCAGAAAAACAACAACAAAAGGGAAAAAAAAGAGCCAAAATGTGAACTGACCAATTCTGTCTTCTCAGTTGTACAGTATCATTATCCCATATATCCTGAGCAACAAAAAGATCCTAACTTTGACTATATCCTGCTCATGACCTAATTCAAAAAAATCCCCTCTTAATGTTATTAGCTTCCCTTGCTTTCACTCTGAACTTTAACACTCCTGATACATTTAAAGTCTTTAGCCACATTTTTGTATTTATCTTGCTATTTTCCCTTCCATTCTCTATAAAACATCAGCAACAGCAGCATGATCATGGAAAAACAGTAATCATAATAATGATAATAATAATAATATATGGTGAGTTATTACAGCATTCAAATAGATTTCTTCTGATAATTCCTGTGTTTTGTCCATTATAGAATACTTTTCTTTTATGATTTCATTCTTGGCAGTTTCCTATGCCTACTGAACTACCTACATGGAATATTATCAATTCTTACTCTTTTTCCCCTGAATATTTGAAAACTGTTCTTAAAATGCAAAAATGTGCAGTGGACTGCTCATTTTGTTTGTCCCAAAGACTACCAGGAAGAGTGCACTCACTCCACTGAAAATTCACACAACTTCAACCATAGCTCAGATCTCTGAGGAAAGAGAATGGAGACTTCTTTGTGAATGAAAAGCAGATCTTTAAGGACTATTGCTTGGGTTTAGCCATTCAATAAATGCTAGACACATCTAATATTACTACCCCACATCTTCCCATATATTCCATATATTCCATGTAAATATTTGGGGAAATTGGCCATATGCTTTATTAAAACCTAGGTTTATGTTGCAGCAAGCACCCGAGCATCCCCAGTGTGGCTGATGGCACAGGTTCTTAGATCTGCTTTTCTAAAGGAAAGTAACTCAAAATGGATTGACAAGTTTATTTTAATCAATCAAACATATATCATTTACCTAGTTCAAGGGAAAAAGGTCAGCACCCCGAACTTCAGAGTATACAGACAGAAGTTACAAGACAGAGAAACAGATCAAGCAGAAAACTGTCCAACCATTACATTCATACCAAATCACAGTTACCAGAGAGGATAGCAATCAACATCTGGGTTTTCAAAGCCAGGGGGCTCTCAAAGGCTAACCAGAGTCTCATCTGGTCAAGTCACACAACACTTCTCAAAGTGAGCCCCCAAAGCAAAGCTTCACATCATGGATTATATAGCATTCTCCTGGATCAGAGAATGTAATCACCCTCTTAACCCACTGCCCAATCACAAAGCATCAAGAAGTGGGCATTCCTGAAAACCAAGCCTCCTGTCACAGGCTCCAGGAGAACACATTCAGCCTATTAGGGGGCAGAATATATTTACAAATCAAGGAAGGTTCTCAGAGTCTCTTAAAGCTAACATAGGGCCTAGGGGCAGGGAAGATCTTTAAATTTACATTTGCATTACAGTTTATTATATCTATTCCATTGCCTTGATTTGTCACATACTATGGATGATCTAGTAACAGTGGAAAAAATTATTCTGAAAATTTAAATTCCTTCTTTTTGTGATAGGATTCACAGCAATTAAAAACGACTATCATATCCCCTATCTTTCTTTTTTACAAGCTACATAAACTCTGGTTCTTTCACTAATTTTTTTTTTTCTAACCTAATTTCCAGCCCACATGTTTGAATGGGATAAATATATCTATAGCCTTCTAAAAATAAAAATAAAATTGAACAGCCATTTTCAAAACTGTATCATTTAATAAAGTTAAATGAGATTAAAGATTATCTTACTGCATTTCCATAAGAAATGATTAGTGTTTTTATGTTGAAAGCCTTAGAGAAATCATAAAACACAATTAAAATGCAAATTTAGCTGTTTCACAAATCCCAAACTTTCACTTATTAGTGTCTTTCAACAAAAATTTCACACTATGAATTTTAGTAGGCTGTTCCATTAAACCTGTTGATCATGTGGTTGAGTCTAGTTTTTCTGGGGCTTGCTATTACTGATTTAAGCTCATATTGCCTTCAAACTCCTTCTTTCATTGGTCTTAATTTCTACATCTCTACATTAGGGGTCTGCTTGTCCTGATTAATTAATTAATTAAGTTAGAGCTCATTACAGGAAGAACCATATTTTATCTTTATTGTCTTCCATTAGCCATATGAATGCCATTACATCTCCTATGACATCTGATCACATGTTCCTCTAATATCAAAATTAATAATGAAAAAATAAAATGTTTACGTGTATTATTTATACATTATTTAACACAGATTGATCACAGTTTTCTCAAATGTAAAATCAATATAAACGTTTTTTAAATACCCATTTCACAGGGTTTTTGTCAGAACCACATGAGATAAAATATTCTAAGCATTTTGTAAGTAAGAAAAATTATATAAATTAATCATATTATAATCAACAACATTTATGGTTAATTTATAGTTGATCAGGTTGTTAGTCAAATTCATGAGCAAACAGTATCTTTTTTTTCCCCAAATGTTTTATTAACTTCTGGTTTACAACATTCATTTCCACCAGTTTTTAAGTTACAATTTTTCCCCCATTTTTTCCCTACCCCCAACCCCAGAACAGCAATCCCACTAGATATCCCCTCATCCAATCTGCTCCCTCCTATATCTTCTCCCATACTCCCTTCAACTTTGCCATCAGGGCAAGGTGAATCTCTGTGCCCCAATGCCTGCACATCTTATCTCCCAATTACATGCAAAATAGTATCAATAATAGTATTTATATATATATTTGAAACATTTAATTTAATACTTCGAATTCCAGATCCATTCCCCTCCTCCCTTGTCACCCACTCCAACTGGGAAGATAAGCAATTCATTATATGTTGTTCATGTATAGCTATTCAAAATATTACCACAGTGAATATATTGTAAAAGACTGGCTATATTTCCCTCCCAACCATCCCACCCCCCACCTGGTCCATTCCCTACTTTGATCCTGTCCCTCTTCAAAAGTGGGTGCCTCCAACCTCCCCTCCTCCCAGCATACCCTCCCCTCCATCATCCCTCCTCTCATTCCCCTCCCCCTACACTTCTGCATGGTGAGATATCCCATTTAGTATGTATGTCATTCTCTCCCTGAGCCAAATTCAATGAGAATATGGTTTGGATTTTTTGTATTCCTGTTCTTCCCTTCCCTTGCAACTACTTCCCCTTGCCTCTTTCACATGACATAGTTTACCACACACCCATGTCTCTCCTCTTGCCACATTCCTCTCTCACCACTTAACTTCACCCCTTAAGTATCATCCCTTCCCATCAAATTCGACCTGTGCCCTCTATCCATGTATACCTGTAAACCATATATGCACACATTCACATATGTATTCATATGACCATATACCCTTCTTCAATTATTTTCATACTGAGAAAGTTTTTATCAGTCACAGTTATTGGTTTTCCATGTAGGAATGTAAATAGTTCAACCTTGATAAGTTCCTTTTGATTTATTTTCCCTGTTTACCTTCTCAAGCATCTCTTGCTTCTTGTATCTGGATGTCAAATTTTCTATTCAACTCTGGGTTTTTCCTCAAGAATGCTTAAAAGTCCTCTATTCCACTGAATGACCATATTTTCCCCTGAAACAAGATACTCAGTTTTGCTGAGTAGGTGATTCTTGGTTTTAATCCCAGCTCCTTTGCTGGGGGGAAAGCAGGGCAATTGGCGTTAAGTGACTTCCCCACGGTCACACAGCTAATAAGTGTGTTAATTTCCTGATTCTGGATTTGAACTCAGGTGTTCCTAACTTCAGGGCTGGTGCTCTTTTCACTGTACCACCTAGCTGCCCTTATCCTTTATTCTTATCACATGAACAGCTAATCTACATTTTTGAGTATGTATTACTTTCATGGCATTCTTTTTCAGAGTTTCTTATTTCATTTAATTCAATGTGTTGTGTTATACTTACCATTCTCCTCTCCATTGTTTTGTGTATGATATTCATTTTTGTTTATATAAATTTAAATTACTCATGATTAGAAGCTAAACAATACAAGAAGAATATTGGTATTAAAAATATAAACTAATTGCTTTAGGGAAAAGTTTAATATTATAAAACTAATTATGCAAATTCCCACAGAGAACCCTGCAGAAACACATCCTTCTGCTCAATGTAGGATCAAAATCATTGTTCATTTATAGCATCTATATGAGATTGTGTGGAATGTGTTTTATTACTTATCCATCTGAATGCATGGTACAATATGGTAAGTAAATACACTTTATCAACTTTTCCCCCTCTGTATTTAGGTCAAATTATCTTTTTGGTTATGAGCATCAATTCTTTCCTTACTTTAGTAAATTTTCCATTCAGCTTTCAAATTAATTTTCCAAAAGCACAGATCTGAACACATTAGCTACCCACCCCCACTTAATGAACTTCAATGATTCCCCATTATCTCAACAACCAAATACAAAATTCCTTATTTGACATTAAATATCTTTCACAACGTAGTCCTCTGTTATCTTTTTAGTCTTTTTTCCCCAAATGCTTTATTAACTTCTGGTTTACATCATTCATTTCCATCAGATTTGGAGTTACAATGTTTTCCCCATTTTTCCCATACCCACAAACCCAAAATAGCAGTCCCACAGGATATCCCCTCATCCAATCTGCTCTCTCCCATCTCTTCTCCCATACCCTCTTCCACTTTTCCAGCAAGGCAAGATGAATTCCCATGTCCCAATGCCTGCACATCTTATCACCCAATTATATGTAAAAGGGTATTAATAATAGTATTTATATATTTTTAAAATAATAGTATTTATATATTCTTAAAATAATAGTATTTATATATTCTTAAAATAATAGTATTTATATATATTTAAAATAATAGTATTTATGTATTTTTAAAACAAGCTGGCTGGCTCCTCATTGGATTCTCCCCCCCAGGGGAAGAAGTTGACACCCTCTCCTAACCACACCCAAAGTCCATAGGGCACTGACCTCTCACTTTGTCCTAGGCATCTATGTGGTTTTCTGGGGTCCCTCCAGCCGGCTACTGGTCTGCCCTGGGGCTAAAATCTCCAAATTACATGGGCCTGGGCTCTGCTCTGGTATTACTGTGTTGGCTGCTCCCTGCCAGTCTGTCAGGCTGTCCTCAGTGGGAGGTTGGCTTCTCTTTGTCATTTTGTGGGTTCTGAAGCTCCAGAGGTCATTTAGAGTTCCCTTTTACATAATTTTGAAGTGGTTTGGATGGGAGGTCCATGGAAGGGCTGTTTCTACTCCAACATCTTGACTCTGGCCCCCCTCTTTCTAGTCTTTTCACACTTTAATTCTAATATACCCTGTGATCCAATGATACCAGTTTCCTTGTTGTTCCTCCAACAAGACAAACCTTCCAAAGATTGGATATATTTAGTGACTGTCTCTCATGCCTGGAACACTTTCCTTCTTCAGCTTGACTTCTAGCTTCCCTGGCTACTTTCAGTTCCCAGATAAATTCTCACCTTCTGTTAGAAATGTATCCAAATACTTTGAGAAAATGTACAGAACTTTCCCCCAGAACAGGCTACTTGTGAGCACTGTAAGCTTTCTCTGTCCCGAGTTGTGCCTGAGATTCTGGAACTGCATAACTCACTATACCCCAAAGAAAATGAGAGTAGAACCAGATGAGTCCTTCCTTTAGAAGTGTATAGAACATGACCATAATACAAAGTAAAAATCAAAAGGAGTCTGGAAGAACAATCAAACAAAGAATTCCTCAATAAAAAAAAAAAAAAAACTATTATGGTGACAGTATTACTCAAGACACAAAGAAAAAAAAAATAGTGGCTCCAAAATATTTATAGAGGCACAATGGAAAACACACCTTAGCCACAAAATCAGCTAGAATTCCTGTAGAAGATGATGAAAGATTTTAAAAAGTTGTTTTAAAAATAAATTAAATGATTAAATGAGAGTGCTAGAAGTGAAAAAAAATGAAAAAAAAATCCCCTGGGAACAATAGAGGGAAAAAATTGGAAAGAATATCAACATTTTGGAAGCAAAATGTAGAAACATTTCCCAAGTAACAAATATCCTCAGAACTATAATGGACCAGATTGAAGCCAATGATTCCAAAGGGCAAGATTTTTTTAAGTGAGGTCAAAAGACTAAAGAACTAGAAGTTGTAAGATCTCTCCTAGACAAAACCCAAACAATACAAAACAATGGAAAAGTGATCCATTGATCATGTCAAGGAAACTAAGTAAGAATCATTGAATTATCTGAACATCATGACCAAAAATAGAATCTATATCAAGATATCTTAAAAGAAAACTGCCCCTGTCTCTAAGAACCTGAGGACAAAGTAAAAACAGTCACCTCCTAAAATAACTCCCAGATTAAAACTCTTAGAAATATTGTACTTAAAATCCATAGCTTCTGAGCAAATTAAAGAACAACAATAAAACACTGCAAATATTCAGAAAGAAAGAATTCAAGTGCCAAGCCAGTGTTAGAATTACACACAAATTGGTAACCATTATCACAAAGCAATGGAGAGCTGGAGTATGATATTCTGGAACGCAAAACCAAAGATATTGTACCAAGCAAACATCAGTATAATAATATGAGAGGATGGAAATGGACATAGCAGCAACTTGACCCACCAATCACAGGGGCCACTCCAAGGCCTATCACTGCATGTCTGGGGATCTGTTGGAGAGGGCTGAGACACACATGCAGGGCCTGTGGCAGTGGCAGCAGCTAATCCTGGGATCCTCAACTCACAGCCTGGAAATTTATAAAATACCTACCTGAACTTCCAGGGACCAAAATGGAAGAATGAACCCCAGTGGCTCTAATCCCCCCTCAACCCTGAAAACAAATATATTATTGCCCCTGAGCAAAATTCTAAAATAGTGAAGGCTTGGGAGTCCTAGAGAAAAGGCATGGCTAAGGCCATGCCTCAAAATGGGTAAAAGACAGATTGCAAAGACAAAGCCTCTAGAATCCTACTAATGGGAGCTTGAAGAACCAAATTCAGAAGGAGACAGCATTGACTCTACACCCACAGCTGAAGCCTCAACAGGGAATATGAACCAATCTCAATCACAGAAAGTGTTCTTGGAAGAACTCAAGCAGGACTTTAAAAACCAAATTAGGGAGGTAGAAGACAAATAAGCCAGTTCTTTTAAAATCAAAATTGTTAAAATAGAAAAACATTTCAATGAATAAAGCATTTCCTTAAGAATTAAAATGTTTTGGATGGTGGAGTTGAAACAACATGTCCAAGGTGCTCTCTCCTCAGATCACCTCCAAACCATGGAAAAGGGGACTCTGAACAACTTTTGGAGCCCCAGCACCTGCAGAACAACACAGAGAAGCTAATGTCCCACTGAGAACAGCCCAGCAGCCTCGCAGGGAGCTGCCAGCACAGCGCTCTGGGAGTTGAGCCCAGGCCCCCATGAGCCACGGTTTCAGCCCCAGGGTGGCCGGGCCAACAGCCGGCCAGATGGACACCAGAACACCGGCACCTGGGGTGATTCCAGAATTATTAACACAGACATGCCTAGGACAAAGTGAGAGGTTAGTGCCCGAGGGATTTTGGGACCAGTATTTGGGGAACGAGTCAGCCTCCTCCCCTGGGGGCTAGAAGCCACTCAGGAGACATGCCATTTTGGAGTATCAGTGTCAGCTCCAGGTCCTGTCCTGCAAACTGTAGGGAGATCTAATTATCAGTCTAATCACTCTTGCTGTAACCTGCTTGGATCTGGATTGTGATCTGCGGGGAGGTCTGGGATAGGGTAATAACCAACTTGCCAGAACAAGAAGTTTTGAAGACCCCAACATCCAGGACAGAAGCTCACCTGTCTGCTGGTAGAGTCCTATTGGGGCAAAAAACCCAAAAGTCAAGTAAACAAGTAGCAACATGTGTAGACAAAGGAAACAAAACAAACAGAAAAATGCAACGTTAAACTCCTATTTGGGGGGCAAAGAGGATGGAAGTGTGGAACAGGAGGAGGTCAGTGAGGTCAGAAATCCTGCTCCAAAAGCCACAAAGGAAAATATGAGTGAGTTACTGGCCACAGATGACCTTAAGAAGGACTTTAAAAATCAAATAAGAGAAGTGGAGGAAAAATTGGGAAGATAAATGAGAAGGATGCAGGAAAAGTATGAAATGAGGGTCAACAGCCTGACAGAGGAAAACTACACCTTAAAAATAGACTAACTCAAATGGCAAAGGAGGCCCAAAAGGGCAATGGGGAGAAGAATGCCTTAAAAAGCCAAATTTGCCAGATGGAAAAAGAATCTCAAAAACTCACTGAGGAGATTCATTCCTTCAGATTTAGACTGGAGCAAATGGAAGCTAATGACTTTATGAGAAATGAAGATGGTGTTTAACAGATTCAAACAAATGAAAGAATAGAAGGTAATGTGAAACATATGATTGGAAATACCACTGACCTTTAAAATAGGAGAGATAATTTAAAAATTATTGGACTACCTGAAAGCCATGATCAAAGAAAGAACCTAGAAATCACCCTTCAAGAAATTCTCAAGAAAAATTGTCCTGATGTTTTAGACCCAGAGGTCAAATTAGAGGTTGAAGGAATCCACAGATCACCTCCTGAAAAAGATCCCAAAAAGAAAACTCCCAGAATATTATAGCCAGGTTCCAGAATTCCTAGATCAAGGAGAAAATACTCCAAGCATCCAGGAAGAAACAATTTCAATATTGTGGAAGCACAATCAGAATAGCACAGGACATGGCAGCTTCTACACTGAAGGAGGAAAGTGCATTGAATATGATATTTCAGAGGGCAAAAGAGCTAGGATCGAAGCCAAGGGTCACCTACCCAGCAAAATTCTATATTTTGTTTCAGGGGAAAATATGGTCATTCAGTGGAAAAGAGGACTTTCAAGCAGTTTTGAGGAAAAAAAAGAAACAGAGTTGACTAGAAAATTTGTCATCCAGAGACAAGAAGCAATAGATGCCTGAGAAGGTAATCAGGGAAAAGAAATCAAAAAGAACTTATCAACGTAGACCTATTTACATTCCTACATGGAAAAACAATAACTGTAACTGATTAAACCTTTCTCAGTATGGAAATAATGGATGAAGGGTATATGGGCCTATGAATACTTATGTGAATGTGTGTATATATATATATATATTTATAGTTATACATGGATAGAGGGCACAGGTTGAATTTGTTGGGAAGGGATGATACTAAGGGGTGAAATTATGAGGTGAGAGAGGAAAGTGGCAAGAGAAGATGGGGAGAGACAGGGTAGGGTAAACTATCTCATGTAGAAGAAATAAAGGGATGTGGCTGCAGGGGAAGGGTAGAACAGGAAGGAGAAAAGACAAAACCATATTCTCATTTAATTTGGCTCAAGGAGAGAATGATGTACATACTAAATGGGATATCTCACCCTGCAGCAGAGTAGGGGGAAGGGGGATGAGAGGAGGGATGATGGAGGGGAGGGTATGCTGGGAGGAGGGAAGTTTGGAGGCACCCACTTTTGAAGAGGGACAGGATCAAAGTAGGGAATGGACCAAGTGGGGGGTGGGATGGGTGCGAGGGAATTATAAGCAGCCTTTTACAATATGTCTACTATGGTAATGTTTTGCATAGCTATACATGTACAACACATCCTGAATTACTTATCTTCCCAGAGGAAATGGGTGACAAGGGAGGAAGGGAATGGATCTGAAATCCTAGGTTTTAAAATTAAAATTTTCAAATATATAAAAACACTTTTTATAATACTATTTTGTATGTAATTGGGAGATAAGATGTGCAGGCATTGGGGAACAGAGACTCACCTTGCTCTAATGGAAAAGTCGAAGGGGGTATGGGAGAAGATATAGGAGAAAGCACATTGTATGTGGGGATATCTTGTGGGACTACTATTCTAGGATGGTGGGTAGGGGAAAAATGGGGAAAAAAACTGTAACTCAAAATCTGGCTGAAATGAATTATGTAAACCAGAAGTTTATAAAGCAGTTGTTTAAAAAACAAAAAGAATAAAAATGTTTGAAATGGAAAAGGGAGCTCAAAATCTAACTGACATAAACATATACCTAAATATCAAATCTCAACATTAGGAAAATGAACTTCAAAAACTGAGGAAAATAATTTGTTAAAAATTAGAATCAACCAAACTTAACTAATGACTCTATGAGGAACCAAGAATCAGTCAAAAAAAAAAAAAAACCCTCAAGAATGAAAAATTAGAAAAAGAGGTAAAATATCTCAGTGGAAAAAGAACTGACCTGGAAAACACATACAGGAGAGATAATCTAAGAATTATTGGCCTACCAGGAAATTGTGATGAAGAAAGAGCCTGGAAAACATCTTCCAAGAATGAATCAAGAAAAACTGCCTTAAAATCCTAGAACCAGAGGGTAAAATAGATATTGTAAGAATCCAACAAACGACTCCTGAAAGTGAATTCAAATTGAAAACCATGAAATGCTGTAGCCAAATTCCAAAACTATCAGGTTAAGGAGAAAATACAGGAAGCAGCCATAAAGAAACAATTCAAATATCATGGAACTACAGTGAGGATTGCACAAGACTTAGTAGCTTCTACATTGAAAGATTGAAGGGACTGGAATATGATATTTTATAAAGCAAAAGAGCTTGGGTTACAACCAAGGATCCGCTATCCAGCAAAACTCAGCATAATCTTTCAGGCAAGGAGATGGTCATTCAATGGAATAAAGGACTTCCAGAACTTCTGCATGGAAAAGCCAGATCTCAATGGGAAAGTCAATCTCCAAATACAAGAATCAAGAGAGACATAGGAAGTTAAACAGGGAACGCACACACACACACACACACACACACACACACACACCTTGTTATTTAATAAGAGTGAACTAAGAAAAGGGGGGCAGGGGCGGCTAGGTGGCGCAGTGAATAGAGTGCCGGCCCTGGAATCAGAAGGCCCTGAGTTCGGAGCCAGCCTCTGACACTTAATCCATACGAACAAAAAAACCTAGCCGTGTAACCTTGGGCAAGTTACTTAACCCCAATTGCCCTAAAGGGGCGGCTAGGTGGCGCAGTGAGTAAGAGCGCCGGCCTCGGAGTTTGGATGACCCGAGATCAGATCTGGCCTCAGAAAATGAGCACCCACGCATAAATAATGACTAGCCGTGTAACCTTGAGCAAGTTACTTAACCCCAATTGCTTTTTAAAAAAAAGAAAAGAAAAGGGGGGCAGAGATTAGAATGGAGGGAAGAAGTAGTAAGCAGAAAGGGTAGGAAAAGGCAGGGGGTTGATAAATAGGGAGTACTGAGGGAAGCAATGGTCAAAAGGAAACCTCTTAAGGAGAGGAAGGGAGAAGGGAAATATAAAATCACAAACAGAGGAAGGAATAGGTTGCAGGGAGAGACAAAGATAGTAATCATAACTGTGAATGTGAATTGGATGAACTCTCCTATAAAACTGAGGCAGATAGCGAAAGTGGATTAAATACCATAATCCTACAATATGCTGTCTACAAGAAACATATTTGAAACAAAGGGATACCCACAGGGTAAAGATAACAGGCTGGAGTAAAATATATTATGCCTCAGATAAAGAAAAAAAAGTAGGCATAGCAATCCTTATTGCAGACAAAGCAGAAGCAAAACAAGATCAAAGTAAAATAGATAAGGAATAAAACTATATCCTGTTAAAAGAAACCATCTAAAATGAAGCAATATGATTAACAAACATTTACACACCAAGCTGTACAGGATCAACATTCCTAAAGGTGAAGTTAAGGGAACTAGAGGAAGAAATAGATAGCAAAACTGTACTAGAAGGGGATCTCAATCTCCCACTCTCTGAACTTGACAAATCTAACCCCAAAATAAACAAGAAAGAAGTTAAGGAGGTGAATAGAATCTTAGAGAAGGTAGAGAAAATGGAATGGGGATAAAAAGGAATATACCTTCTTGTCAGCAGTACATGGCACAAAAACAAAAACTGACTATGTACTAGGGCCTAAAAAACACAATTCAGTGCAGAAAGGCAGAAATATTAAATGCATCCTTCTCAGATCATGATGCAATAAAAATTATATGTAATGAAGGGCCATGGAATAATAGACTAAAAACTAATTGGAAACAATAAATTTAATAATTTTTAATAAAATAATTTAATCCTAAAGAAAGGGTGGATCAGGGTGGAGCTAAAATTGTGGAGTCGAAGAATAAATTTGGTGTGGTCTCCAAACAATTCCAATACCTGTAAAAAAATGACTCTAAACAAAATTTAATGCTACAGAAATAACAGTGACAGAGAGAATCAAATCTCCCCCTTAAGACCTCCTGCAGGTCAACAAGATAGGTCTATTGCAGCACATTGGGAGGCTAGTACAGCCCTGCAGGAGTCATGAGTTTCCCATGACAGGGTGGCCTCAACCAGCAGCAGCCAGAGCAGACTTCAGGAGATTATATAAGCAGAAGCAGTGGCAGCTTCCAGACTTCTAAAAACATAAAAACTAAAGTAAAAGGTCAGTGTGGTAATTTCTTCAAACAAAAGGGAAACTGAATAGTGTGTTCTCACTGCTACCCACAGAGCAAGAAGCAGTGGAGGTGTGGTAGCTGCACTGCATGGCTGCCTCAGGAACTCCTGGACTGCAAATTGTAGGGGGAACAAGAGACAATTCAGGTGGTAATCTCTCTTGCTTTAATCTGCTTCCATTGGGATACCAGGCTTGCGTGATGGTCCTGGGGTGTGTGATCAGTGAGCCAGAGCTTGTGAGGGCTGTAGAGAGAGCACACTCCTAATAGCTTTAGCAGCTGCAAAAACCCCAGCGATTTCGGACAAAGCTCTCTCCATTGCGGAAGCAGAGTACTACCATGGCAAAGAGCTCAAAAGTCAAATAATTGGCTGGCAATATGAAAAAGCACAGGAAGCACAAACAGATGATAGAATCCTTTTTACGGGACAAAAAAGGATCAAGGCATGGAGTGGGGGAAAGACAGCAAAGTCAGAACTCCTGCATCGAAAGCCTCCAAGAAAAATGATTTGCTTACAGGCCATGGAGGAACTCAAGAAGGATTTTGAAAATCAAATAGGAGAAGTGGAAGAAAAACTGGGAAGAAAAATGAGAATGATGCAAGAAAATAATGAAAAGCAAGACTTTTTAGGGCCTGCCATAGGAGATGCAAAAATACACTGAAGAAAATAACACCTTAAAATAGACTAACTCAAATGGCAAAAGAGGACCAAAAAGCCAATGAGGATAAAAATGCTTTAAAAAGCCAAATTTGACAGATGGAAAAGGAATTTCAAAAACACACTGAAAAGAATAAGTCCTTTAAAATTAGATTTGAACAACTGGAGGCTAATGAATTTAAGAGAAATCAAGATACTAAAAATCAGATACAAACAATTGAAAAAATAGAAGGCAATGGGAAATATCTCATTGGAAAAACCACTGACCTGGAGAATTGATCCAGAGAGATAATTTAAAAATTATTGGACTTCCTGAAAGCCATGATCAGAAAAAGAGCCTAGACACCATGTTTCAAGAAATAAGCAAGCAAAATTGCCCTGATATTCTAGAGCCAGAGGGCAAATTAGAAATTGAAAGAATTCACTGATTGCTTCTTGAAAATGATCCTCAAAAGAAAACTCAATAGGAATATTACAGCCAAATTCCAGATTTCCCAAGTCAAGGAGAAAATCCTGCAAGTAGTCAGAAAGAAACAATTTGAGTATTGTGGAAACACAATCAGGATTACACAAGATCTAAGGACTTGTAATATGATATTCTGGAGGTCAAAGAGCTAGGACTAAAACCAAGAATAACATACCCAGCAAAATTGAGTATAATGCTTCAGGGGAAAGTATTGTCATTCAATGAAATAGTGGATTTTCAAGCATTCTTGATGAAAAAAAAAATGGAGCTGAACAGAAAATTTAACCTTCAAATGCTAGAAGCAAGAGAAGCATGAGGAGGTAAATAGGAAAAAGAAATCATAAGGAACTTATGAAAGTTAAACTATTCACATTCCTACATGGAAAAACGGTAACTCTAACTTATAAGACTTTTCTCAGTATGAGGATAGTTGAAGGAATTATATATGTATATATATATATATGTATATATATATACATATATATATATATATACACACACACATACATATATATGTATGTATAGGAGGGTGTATGTGTATATAAATATGAATGGGACTGTGGGCATATTTATGTTCATGTATACATAAAACAAACAGGATGAGTTGAATATGAAGGAATGATACCTAAAAAATAAAATTAAGGGGTGAATGAGGAAATTATTGGGAGGAGAAAGAGAGAGATAGATTAAGGTAAAGTATCTCATATAAAATAGGCAGTGGAAAACTGTTACAATGGGGGGGAAGAGAAGGAAGGTGAAAAGGAATGGGACAACCATACTCTCATTGGATTTGGCTTAATGAGGGAATAATATACATCCTGAATTCGGTATCTTATCGTATAGGAAAATAGGGGTGGTAGGGGATATAAGGGTGGATGCTAGAAAGGAGGGCAGATTGGGGGAGAGGGTAGTTAGAAGCTAACATTTTTGTTTTTTGCTTTTTTTTTTTTTTTTTGGAGGGCAGTTGGGGTTAAGTAACTTGCCCAAGGTCACATGGCTAGGTTTTTGTTTGTGTGTGTATTGAGTGTCTGAGGCGGATCCGAACTCAGGTCCTTCTGACTCCAGGGCTGACGCTCTACTCACTGCGCCACCTAGCCACCCCGAAGCTAACATTTTTGAAAAGGGATAGTGTCAAAGGAGTAAATTAGAATACATGGGGGATAGGACTGGATGGAGGAAAATATAGATATTCTTTCAGAATATAACAATTAGGGAAATAATTTGGGTAACTACACATGTACAACCTTTATTAAATTGATGATCTTCCCAGTGGGGGTGGGTGAGGAAGGAAGAAGGGAAAAAATGTGGAACTCAAAGTTTTATAAACAAATTTAAATAAATGTGTTTATATATATATATATGCAACTGGGAAGTCAGATATACAGACACTGCAGTATAGAAATCACTCATGCCCTACTAGAAAGTTAGTGGGGAAGATGGGGAAGGATATAAGAGAGAACAGTTTGAGGGAAGGGATATTCAGTAGACATGATATTTTAGGGTGAGGGTCGGGGGAAAATGGGGAGAAAAATGTAACTCAAAATTTTGTGTAAATAAATGTTGAAAACTAAAAATAAATAAATTAATTAAAAGAGGATTTGTGGGTCAAAAAAGAAATTATAGAAACAATCAGTAACTTCATTCAAGAGAATGACAATAATGAGACAATATACCAAATTTTGTGAGATGTAGGAAAATGAGTTCTTAGAGGAAGTTTTCTATTTCTGAATGCATACAGAAATAAAATAGAAAAACTGGAGGTCAATAAAGTGGGCATGCAACTGTAAAAGCTAGAAAAAGAACAACTTGAAAATCCCCAATTAAATATTAAATTAGAAATAATGAAAACCAAGGGAAAGATTAATAAAATTGAACTTAAGAAGCCTATTGAAATAATAAATAACACTAAGAGCTGGTTTTATGAAAAAAACAATAAAATTGATAGACCATTAATCAATATGATGAAAAAAAAGAATGAAGAAAATAAAATTATGAGTATCAAAAAAGTGTAAATTTGACAATCTTAGTGAAATGGATTAATATTTACAAAATATACGTTGCCCAGATTAACTGAAGAGGAAGCATATTAATTAAATAACCCCATCTCAGAAAAATAATTTGAATAAGTCATCAATGAACTCCTTAGGAAAAAATCTTCAAGGACAGATGAATTTACTAGCAAAACCTATCTAACATTTGAAGAACAATTGATTCCAATACTTCACAAACTATTTGGGAAAATTGGAGAACTAAGAGTTGTCAAATTCTTTTTGACACAAATATGGTACTGATACTAAATTGGGAAGAGACAAAATGGAGGAAGAAAATTATAGACCAATTTCTCTCATGAATATAGATGCAAAAATTTTAAATAAAATATTAGCAAAGAGAATACAGCAACTCCTCCCAAGAATAATACTCTTTGGTCAGGTACTATTTATTCCAGGAATGTGAGGATGGTTTAATATTAGAAAAACCATCAGTATAATTGATCATATCAACAATAAAACTAGCAGAAACCACATGTTTATCTCAAGAGATGCAGAAAAGGCTTTTGACATAATACAACATAGATTCCTATTAAAAACATAAGAAAGTATAGGAATAAATGGAGTCTTTCTTAAAATAATAAAGAGCATCTATCTAAAACCATTAGCAAGTGTTACATGTAATGTGGATAAGCTAGAAGCATTTCCCATAAGATCAGCAGTGAAACAAATATGTACACTATCACTCTTCTTATTCAATTTGCTACTAGAAATGTTAGCAGTAGTAATGAGAGAAGAAAAAGAAATGGAAGGAATAAAATTAGTCAAAGAAGAAACCAGGCTATCACTCTTTGCAGGTGATATGATGATATACTTAGAGAATCCTGGAGAATCAAGTAAAAAATTCCTTGAAATAATAAATACATTTGGCAAAGTTGCAGAATATAAAATAAACCCACATAAATCCACAGCATTCCTATATATCTCTAACAAAATCCAACAGCAAGAGATAGAAAGAGAAATTCCATTTAATCCTACTCTAGACATTATAAAACATTGGTGAATCTATCTGCAAAAACAAACCCAGGCCCTATATGACCATAATTACAAAACCCCTTTCACACAAATAAAGTCGTATCCAACTTACTGGCAAAATATCAGTTGCTTGTGGCTAGGTCAAGATAATATAATAAAAATGACAATTTTACCTAATTTAAATTACATGTTTAGTGCCATACCAATCAATCGACCAAACAATTATTTTATAGAGTTAGAAAAATAATAGGAGCAAAACTAATTGGGAAGAACAAAACGTCCAGAATATTAAGAGCATTAATGAAAAGAAATTATAGGGAAGGTTGCCTAGCAATACCAGATTTTTATCTCTATTATAAAGTAGCAGTCATCAAAAGTACTTGGTACTGGCTGAGGAATAGAGTAATGGATCTATGGAATAGATTAGGTACATGATACTCAGCAGCCAATGACTATAGAAATCTACTGTTTGATCAACAAAAAGTCCCTAGCTTCTGGGATAAGAACTCACTATTTAACAAAAAATGCTGGGAAAACTGGAACATAGTATGGAAGGGTATAGACCAATATTTAACACCATGTACCAAAGAAAGTTGAAACGGGTGCACAATCTAGGTATAAAGTCTGATGCTGTAAGCAATCTGAGAGAGCAAGGAATAGTGTATCTGTCAGATCTATAGAGAGGGGAAGATTTTATGATAAAACAAGAGTTACAGGTTTGTATTAAATGTAAAATGAAAAATTTTGATTACATGAAATTGAAAAGTTTCTGTACAAATAAAGGCAATGTCACCAAGATTAAGAGGGAAGTGGAAAATTGGGAAAGAATTTTTACAACCAGTGTCTCTGATAAAGGCCTTATTTCTAAAATATGCAGACAATTGAGTTAATCTATGAGAATACAAGTCATTGCCCAATTGATAAATGGTCAAAGTATATGAACAGACAGTTCCCAGATGAAATTAAAGATACCTATAAGCATATGAAAAAATTCTCTAAATCACTATTGATTAGAAAAATGCAAGTCAAAACTACTCTGAAGTACCACATCTCACTGGCCAGATTGGTTAAGATGACTAAACAGGAAAGTGATAAATGATGGAAAGGATGTGGAAAAACTGGAAAACTAATGCATTGTTGGTGGAGTTGTGAACTGATCCAACCATTCTGCACAGCAATATGGACAGATGGCCAAAGATATATATATATATATATATATATATATATATATATATATATATATATATATGTGTGTGTGTGTGTGTGTGTGTGTGTGTGTGTGTGTGTGTGTGTGTGTGTGTGCATACCTTTTGGACCAGCAATACCACTTCTACGGTTGTATCCCAAAGAGATCAGAGAAGTGAGAAAAGGGCCCGTATGTACAAAAAATGTAGTAGCTCTTTTTGTGGTGGCAAAGAATTGGAAATCAAGGAGATGCCCATCAAATGGGGAATGACTGAACAAGTTGTAGTGTATGAATATAATGGACTACTATTGTGCTATAAGAAATGAGGAGCAGACAGACTTCAGAAAACCTGGATTGACTTCTATAAACTGATGTTGAGCAAGAAGAGCAGTACCAGGAGAAATCAGTACACAAACCCAGACACAATTTATGTGTGATGACTAATTTAGATAGAATAGGCTCCTCTCAGTAATGTAAGGTTATAAGTCAACTCCAAAAAAACTCATTATCAAAAGAGATATCCACATCCAGAGAAAGAGCTACAGAGTCTGAATGCAAATTGAAGTGGATGACTTCTTCTCTTTCTTTTTCTTGTTCTGTTTCCTCTTTCCCACTAATCATTCTGTGAGTTATATTCCTTCTTTACAACCTGAATAATGTTTAATGTGAAGATATTTGTAGATCTTATATTTGATTGCATGCCACCATTATGGGCAGGGTGGGGGGAGTGGGGGAAAGATTTTGAAATCCAAGGGACTATGAAAGTGAATGTTGTAAACTTAATGTAATTAAAGAAATTAACAAAAAAAAAAAAAGAAAAAAAGCACATGGGAGGGCAGGGAAGAATTAACTTTTAATGAAATAGTGAGCTTCAAAGTGTTGATGATAAAAAGGCTAGAACTATAGATAAAGTTCGAAGTTCAATCCCAGGAGTTCAGAGGAAGCTGAAAAGGCAAGTACAAATGAACAATGATAAAGGATAAATTACTTACATTGTAATATGGGAAGATTATACACATGTTTCCTCCCAATACCCTTATCAAAATTCATTGAGATAGTCTTATTAGACAGAAAGCCTGGTGATGGTCCAGTTATCTTAGTGAAATTATAAACAATGGAAAAGAAGAAGAAGAAAATATTAAGGGAAGAAAGGGAAATAGATAATGAAAAAACATTTCCACATAATAGTTTTGCACAATTTGAAATCCCTATAAATAATGAGGAAGTAATGGGGGGGGGGGTGGTTGACACATGAATATCTCTAAATTGGTCAAAGAAAATAAAATAATATACACAGTTGGGTGCAGAAATACATTTTACTGTAATAAAAGGAAGAAAATGTGAGAAAGAAAACCAGCTGATTAGCAGAAGAATATGAGTGAGGGATGGATTAATCATAGGTGAAACAAGATCTAGTTAAAAATGTAAAAAATATATTTGAGGAAGCCAAAAATTAGAATGTGAGGTTGTCTCTATAAATTGGGTAATATCCGAACAAGTTGTGATATATAGATGTGATGAAATGCCGTAGTGCTTTAATAAATGATGAAGGGGGTGGTTTCAGAGAAATCGGGGAAGACTGCATGAACTGGTACAAAGTGAAGTAAACAGAACCAGCTGAACATTTTATATATTGACAACAATATATTTTTTTTAAACAAATACTTTATTAACTTCTGTTTTACATCATTCATTTCAACCAGATTTTGAGTTACAATCATTTTCCCCCCATTATTCCCCTACCCAGCCTCCCAGAATAGCAGTCCCACAAGATATCGCTTCCTCCAATCTGCTCTCTCCCATACCTTCTCCCATACCCCTATCGACTTTTCCATTAGAGGAAGGTGAATCTTTGTGTCCCAATGCCTGCACATCTTATCTCCCTATTACAAGCAAAAGAGTATTAATAATAGTATTTATATATATTTGAAACATTTAATGTTAAGACCTCGAATTTCAGATCCATTTCCTTCCTCCTTTGTCACCCATTCCCTCTGGGGAGATAAGTAATTCAGTATATGTTGTACATGTCTAGCTATGTAAAACATTATCATAGTAGATATATTGTACAAGGCTGCTTATATCCCTCCCACTCATCCCACCCCCCACCTGGTCCATTCCCTACATGATCCTGTCCCTCTTCTATAGTGAGTACTTCCAACCTCCCCTCCCCACAAGGATGCCCTCCCATCCATCATCCCTCCTCTCATCCCCCTTCCCCCTATCCTGCTGCAGGTTGAGATATCCCATTTACTATGTATGTCATTTTCTCCCTGAACCAAATTCAGTTTGAATGTGGTTTTGCCTTTTTAGTCTTCCTTATTCTCCCCGTCTTTTGCAACCACTTCCCCTTGCTTCTTCTGCATGGGATAGTTTACCCTACCCTGTCTCTCCCCATCTCCTCTTGCCACTTTCCTCTCTCACCTCATAATTTCATCCCTTGAGTATTCTCCCTTCCCAACAAATTCAACCTATGCCCTCTATCCATATATAACTGTAACCATATATACACATTCACATATGTATTCATATGACCACACCCCCTTCTTCCATTATTTTCATAGTGAGAAAGATATCATCAGTCACAGTTATTGCTTTTCCATATAGGAATGTAAATAGTTCAACTTTGATAAGTTCCTTTTTGATTTCTTTTCCCTGATTACCTTCTCAGGCATCTCTTCCTTCTTGTGTCTGGGTGTCAAATTTTCTATTCAATTCTGGTTTTTTCCTCAAGAATGCTTGAAAGTCCTCTATTCCACTGAATGACCATATTTTCCCCTGAAACAAAATACTCAGTTTGCTGGGTAGGTGACCCTTGGGTTCATTCCCAGTTCTTTTGCCCTCTGGAATATCATATTCCATGCCCTTCAATCCCTCAGTGTAGAAGCTGCCAGGTCCTAGGCTATTCTGATTGTGTTTCCACAATATTGAAATTGTTTCTTCCTGGCTGCTTGTAGTATTTCTCCTTGATCTGGGGATTCTGGAACCTGGCTATAATATTCCTGGGAGTTTTCTTTTTGGATCTTTTTCAGGAGGTGATCAGTGGATTCTTTCAACCTCTATTTTGCCCTCTGGATCTAAAACATCAGGGCAGTTTTCCTTGAGAATTTCTTGAAGGGTGATTTCTAGGTTCTTTCCTTGATCATGGCTTTCAGGTAGTCCAATAATTTTTAAATTGTCTCTCCTGGATCTATTCTCCAGGTCAGTGGTTTTTTTCCCATGAGATATTTCACATTGCCTTCTAATCTTTCGTTTGTTTGGATCTGCTTAACAGCATCTTGATTTCTCATAAAGTCATTAGCTTCCATTTGCTCCATTCTCAGTCTGAAGGAATGAATCTCCTCAGTGAACTTTTGAGATTCTTTTTCCATCTGGCAATTCGACTTTTTAAGGCATTCTTCTCCTCATTGCCCTTTTGGGCCTCCTTTGCCATTTGAGTTAGTCTATTTTTTAAGGTGTTGTTTCCTCAGTCAGGCTGTTGACCCTCATTTCATACTTTTCCTGCATCCTTCTCATTTCTCTTTCCAATTTTTCCTCCACTTCTCTTATTTGATTTTAAAGTCCTTCTTAAGGTCCTCTATGGCCTGCAACCCACTCATGTTTTCCCCTGGGGCTTTTGGAGCAGGACTTCTGACCTCACAGTCCTTTTCCGCTCTATGCCCCCAAAATAGGAGTCTAGGGTTGCATTTTTCTGTTTCCTTTGCCTTGGCATGTTGCCACTTAATTGCTTGACTTTTGGGCTTGTTGCCACACTGGCTTTAAGGCCAGATAGAGGAATTTTCGTCCCGAACGTGTGGGGGGCAACTTCCGTTTCTGGCAAGCTGTAAACCCACCCACAACTTCCATCCTAGATCACAATCCAGATCCAGGGAGGTTAAAGCAAGAGCGATTACCCCCCAAGACTGATCGCTGGATCTCCCCACGATTTGTAGGCTGGGAGCCGGAAATGCCTCTGAAAACTACACAGTGGTGTGTCTCCTCAGCAGCTTCTAGCCCCCAGGGGAGGGAGCTGACGCATTCCCAAATACAGGTCCCAAAGTCCATAGGACACTAACCTCTTACTTTGTCCTAGGCAAGTCTATGTTGATAATTCTGGCGTCTCCACAGTTCCTGGTGTTCTGGGGTTCCTCCAGCCGGCTGCTGGCCCTGCCGCCCTGGGGCTAAAACCTCGGCTCCCGTGGACCTGGGCTCGGCTCGGCTCCTGCGCTCTGCGCGCTGCCGGCTCCCAGACCACTGCGCTGGTCCTTCCTACAGGGTGCTGGGCTGTCCTCAGCGGGAGGTTAGCTTCTCTGTGTCGTTCTGTGGGTGCTGGGGCTCCAGAAGATTTTCAGAGTCCTTTTTTACATAGTTTGTGGAGAATCTGGGGGCAGAGAGGCTTGGATGAGCTGTTTCTACTCCGCCATCTTGGCTCCACCCCTATTGACAACAATATTAAAAATACAAATTGCTTTAACAAGCATTTGCTATGACGGAACACTTCCTGCTATCTTCCCTATCAATGACACCTTTTCTATGCAGGGTCGTCATTTATTCTCTTCCCCAAACTGCCTCAGGATGGAACACAGACCTCCCTGTTTTCACTCTTAATCTTGGACCCATTCCCTGCCTGCTTTGAGATTTTGTGGTTCAACATGGCTAACCAAACCAATTACATAAACAGGGAATCAACAATTGTAATCCTTCTAGGAAATAGTGTCACCATCTATTCAATGATGATATTTTTTTATCTTAGTCTCATCTTATTTATCCCAGTAGTTCTGGCCATTATCTAAATAAAACCCCATCCTCCATCACCCTATTATTTTATTCCATTCTCCTCAATCCTCTTCAATCCAAAGTTCCAACCAAATATCATCCACCCCTTTCACTGAATCTTCTTGAATGTCCTTTCCATAGGCAACAAATAAAGAAATAAGAACACACATAATGCTTCTCGCTAAAGTTCCAGATTTATTTAAACCTCTTCCCTGAATTCATTTCATATTCTAGCAAAACTAATAAGCTGATATTTTCATATTTCGGCTCCACCAACTTAACATGTCTTTCTTCCCTAGAATATACTTTCCTCCATCTTAATCTGTTGATAGCCTTTTCTTCCAGTAATGTTTAAGCCAAAGCAAGCTGCACTATTAATTCTTCATTGATCCCACCTACTCCCAGTTGCTATCTCTCATTCATTGCACAGAAGTTTTTAGAAAACTATCTGTCACATTTGTCCTTATGACATTTTGCTTTGTGTTGATCTTATTTGTGTAGCTGTAAACTCCTTGGGGTTAGGGATTTTGTTGTTATTGTCATTGTTGCTGTTGTTATTTTTAATTTTACTATCATGAGTGTGTTTATGTGTGTGTATGTTTTGTGTGTGTGTTTAAGTGTATGTGTGTGAATTTATTTTTTTTTTCCATCCTGATTAACTTACAACCTTCAACAATGTTTGATCCAGAGCTGGGGTTTTATAAATAAAGGTCAGTGGAATATAATTAAAAAGGAGAGATTGAAAAGATATTTTCAACAACAATATATCTATTTGTCTCATTGTTCACTTTATCATATAACAAATTCATCATTTCAACCTGAAAGCTATGAGGAGACTAGGTGGGGTTCCAGGATAAACAAAACATATGCGAAGTTGACCTTGGAAACAGTGTCTGAGGTGAAGAAGTTATTTGACCATTTCTGATGGCCCTAGTAGTAGTATCCCAGATATGTTTCACCCTTAGGGAAGACACAATGTTGTGGATAATGTATCAGACAGGGTAAGGCTTAGATATAAAGAGTTATCCTGTGCCTTCCTCTAGTTATTCTGTTTTTGTTTTTGCTTGTTTTGCTTTTCCTTATACAAATTCACTGAGAAT
Source organism: Gymnobelideus leadbeateri (assembly GCA_011680675.1). Lineage (NCBI taxonomy): Eukaryota > Metazoa > Chordata > Mammalia > Diprotodontia > Petauridae > Gymnobelideus > Gymnobelideus leadbeateri. Next base: position 45,370 of record WOXC01004366.1, read on the forward strand.
GATAAAATGATATATTATTCTAGCTTCAGATAATGCTTCTTTTTTATCCCACATTGGCATTTTTAATGGATCTAGCATGCCAGAGAATGAAAATGTGTGTATCCTTAAGTATTTGTAGATAAAAAAAATTAACTGACATTATTAACTTGTTTTTTATTTGATTCTTGACCATCATCCCATGCCATTTTCTAGAGATGATTTCAAAAATTGTTATTGTTATTATTGTTGTCAATAGGTCTGAGAGGTTAGGTCTCACAGATACAAGGTAATGTTATTCACTGGGGCAGAGATATCTGTGGACAGGACTGATACAGATATAAGTGCCTACACAATGTAATATCATCCTGTTGTATTTGAAATGATCTTTGTACCTGAAAAACCCCTCACATCTTCCCAAAGCAGTGACAATAGTGTGATTAACCTTTATTTTATTAATTAGCATATGTTTATATTTAATCCATATAAAAACAGCACCATCATTTGTATTTTTAGAGAAAAAATAGTCTATATTCATATGTGGTTTATCAATGTAAATACAATCAATGTCATTGTGTAAACATAAATAAATGTTACATGTAATTTTATATAAACACACAATGGATATACAACAGTCATCTCCTCTTAGATTCTTTATAGCTGTTGCCCTAAATAATATAAAACATTTTATTTCCAATATAAAAATCTTAATTAGTACAATAATTTCTCTTCAAGTAAAATCCGGTCCAAAAGCTTTACCTTAGGGATTTTGGGTCTCCATGACAACTGGCAATAGAACCAGAACTATCAGTCACTGAGACAGGATGTTGAAGACCACCTCCTATGAAATACCTGCCAAATGATTCAATCTCTGAAGTAGTAAAAAACAGTATAACCAGACACCATTTCTTTTCTCAAGGAAATTCTTGACTAAAATTCATTCTTTTTATCTTCCCTCTGAGCAAGGTAACACCCATAAAACATAACTGTTTTAATCAATTCTAATAGAATGTCCTTCCAACTATCTGAATCTCTGTGGTATAGATATTCATTTGTATTTAGAGCTCCGCAAAAATAAAAGGCAGAAACTTATTCATCATGAGGTAAATCGGGCTTTCCTCCAGGATGTTGACACTGTGTGTGTGTTTGTGTGTGTGTGTGTGTGTGTGTGTGTGTGTGTGTGTGTGCGTGTGTTCTTCATTGAGCAATGGTGCTCTGGATTATCTCACATCTACCTCAGGAAGGCAATGTTCTTATTCTTATTTATTATTCTTATTTACTGCCATATTTGAAATTCACTTAATAGTTTCATATTTCTTGCAGCTGCCTCCAAGAAGTTACCTTAGGTGCTACAGTCAAAATTCTACTTTTTATGGCCCATTTTCAGAACTGCATAAGGACAAAAATACAAGTCACAGATTTTACTGCCATTTGCCCGTGAACAGATTATCCTCTTTATTTGTACCTCAATGTACCAATTGTTTTTACCTCAGGTGAAAAATTTCTCAGTGAATTTCCCACTGAATGTATTTTTCTCATACTCAGATTTATAAGAACAAAACAACACTTTGACCAGGAAGAAACTGATTCAGCAAAACTGGAATTAGCATTGCATCCCAATGATTTTCTCTTCTGATAGTGGTTCACCCAATGAGAGCATAGTCACTTCTTGAGAAAATATTTTAATATTTCCAGAATTAAGGCCTGTTAATGAACTCTAAACTCAAGAAAAGAGTGAATTCATACAACCCATTCTGTAGAACATAAATCACATTTTCTTTGGGATACACTGAGGGAAGGAATGGAAGGAAAATGATAACAAGAGATTTAGTGAGTTCATTCCATCTCTCTCTGCATAAAATTGCAGGATGCTAGACATTTTGTTTCCCCACTTGGGGAAATCCAACTACGTAGTTCCAATGCTAGCCTGTGATTGGAGTTTTCTAACAGAACACAATTTTTATTAAGTAAGAATTGTTTAGATTTAGGACCACATGAGGGGCAACATGTGGGACTTAAAACACAGAAAATCTCAGTTGCATTCATGCTTCATAGCCATAAGAAGATCACTTAACCATGGGGAGCTAAATTACCTTCCCTGATCTTCAGGATGTTATTTTTTAGCCTTAAAATGGAGATAATAGCATCAATCTCAAGGTTTTGTGATCAATCTTATATTAAATACATGTAAAAATATTTATAAACATTAACATGAATGCCATCATTATCTTATTTTCAATAGAGTTCAAAGAGAAAGTGCCCTCAGACAAATTAAAGCAATAACTATATATATATATATATATATATATATATATATATATATATATATAAAAAAATATTTTAAATTTCTGATCAGATGGGTTTGTAATTCAGTAAAAATGTTATAATGTCAAATCATCTCTACATTAATTTAATCATCTTCAGAAAAATTCCACTAGGAGACAATATGATGGGCATAATGAATACTTCATTGTATTCTCATGTGGTTTCAATCTATCCTAGTAGGTAGCTATATTTGGAGAGCTTTTCATACCACTTTTGGGAAGGTTTTGAGTTTTTTCATACCACTTTTGGGAAGGTTTTGAGTTTTTGTTATGGCAGCAATCTATCAAAATGTCTGAAGTTGGGTTCTGTACCAAAGATGGCAGAGAAAAGCCATGAAGTTGTCTGTCCTCTCCCTAAGTTTCCCTCAGAAACAATATTAAATCAAACCTGTAAATATATTGTGGGGTGACAGAACCCATGTAAAGATGGAATGAAACACTTTTTCCAGCTTAAGAAAATTTAAAAAGACATCTGGAAAGGTCTCTCTCACTTGACTAAAATGGGAGTGAAACTCAAAAGAGACAGTCTGGGAAAGCCAATGAAAGTCTCTCAGCCAAAGAGAACTTTAGCAACTGAGCCCACTCAGTCCTGACTCAGCAGGCTGGAGGAAGAGCAGGGAAGGTATGAGACCTCCAGCCCCAGTGCAGAAAGAAAATCGCCAGCCCCAGAAAAGAGGCAACAACTGGAACAGTGAACAAACTACCAGAACACATGGCCCCAGGGCACAAGCCAATAGGATGCCCAGCATCACAGCAATAGAAGGTCAGAACTGTGCCCCTTGTACCCCGGAAGGAGAGCTCAACACTTAAGTTAGGAAGGTATATAGAATTATAGAAAAAGTTAAATATCGTAAAAAAAGAATGGTGATAGAAAGGAATATAATTTTTCTCTGTGGTACATGGCACTTACAAAAAAATATTTACTGTGGATTGGGGAACACACACACACACACACACACACACATACACACACACACAACCTTGCATTGCTGAGAATAATTAAATCTAGCAAAGTCAGTTATCACAGATAAGATGTGTCTGCAATTGTGTACAAAATTCCCTGGATCTGTTCTCCTTACTTAGCATCACTTAATGTGAGTCTCTCCAGGTTATTATAAAGTCCATCATCTCCTTATTTCTTTTTTTTTAAACAAATGCTATATTAACTTCTGTTTTATACCATTCATTTCCGCCAGATTTTGAGTTACAATCATTTCCCCCCGTTATTCCCCTACCCAACCTCCCAGAATAGCAGTCCCACAAGATATCACTTCCTCCAATCTGCTCTCTCCCTTACACCCTTCGACTTTTCCATTAGAGGAAAGTAAATCGTTGTGTCCCAATGCCTGCACATCTTATCTCCCAATTACAAGCAAAAGAATGTTAATAATAGTATTTATATATATATATATATATATATATATATATATATATATATATATATATATATATATATATTTATATATATATTTGAAACATTTCATGTTAAGACCTCGAATTTCAGATCCATTTCCTTCCTCCCTTGTCACCCATTGCCTCTGGGGAGATAAGTAATTCAGTATATGTAGTACACGTCTAGCTATGCAAAACATTATCATAGTAGATACATTGTACAAGGCTGCTTATAATTCCCTACTACTTGTCCAACCCCGCACCTGGACCATTCCCTAAATGATCCTGTCCCTCTTCTATAGTGGGTACTTCCAACCTCCCATCCCCCCAAGGATGCCCTCCCATCCATCATACCTCCTCTCATCCCCCTTCCCCCTATTCTGCTGCAGGTTGAGATATCCCAATTAGTATGTATGTCATTCTCTCCCTAAACCAAATTCAATGAGAATATGGTTTTGCCTTTTTAGCCTTGCTATTCTCCCCCTCCCTTGCAACCACTTCCCCTTGCTTCTTCTACATGGGATAGTTTACCCTACCCCGTCTCTCCTCATCTCCTCTTACCACTTTCCTCTCTCACCTCATAGTTTCACCCCTTGAGTATCCTCCCTTCCCAACAAATTCAACCTATGCCCTCTATCCATATATAACTGTAACCATATACGCACACACATTCACATATGTATTCATATGACCACACCCCCTTCTTCCATTATTTTCATAGTGAGAAAGATATCATCAGTCATAGTTATTGCTTTTCCATATAGGAATGTAAATAGTTCAACTTTCATAAGTTCCTTTTGATTTCTTTTCCCTGATTACCTTCTCAGGCATCTCTTCCTTCTTGTGTCTGGATGTCAAATTTTCTATTCAATTCTTGTTTTTCCTCAAGAATGCTTGAAAGTCCTCTATTCCACTTAATGAACTTATTTTCCCCTGAATCAAAATACTCAGTTTTGATGGGTAGGTGACCCTTGGGTTCATTCCCAGTTCTTTTACCCTCTGGAATATCATATTCCATGCCCTTCAATCCCTCAGTGTAGAAGCTTCCTGGTCCTGGGCTATTTTGATTGTGTTTCCACAATATTGAAATTGTTTCTTCCTGGCTGCTTGGAGTATTTTCTCTTTGATCTGGGGATTCTGGAACCTGGCTATAATATTCCTGGGAGTTTCCTTTTGGGGATCTTTTTCAGGAGGTGATCAGTGGATTCTTTCAACCTCTATTTTGCCCTCTAGATCTAAAACATCAGAACAATTTTCCTTGAGAATTTCTTGAAGGGTGATTTCTAGGTTCTTTCTTTGATCATGGCTTTCGGGTAGTCCAATAATTTTTAAATTGTCTCTCCTGGATCTATTTTCCAGGTCAGTGGTTTTTCCCATGGGATATTTCACATTGCCTTCTAATCTTTCGTTTGTTTGGATCTGCTTAACAGCATCTTGATTTCTCATAAAGTCATTAGCTTCCATTTGCTCCAGTCTAACTCTGAAGGAATGAATCTCCTCAGTGAACTTTTGAGATTCTTTTTCCATCTGGCAAATTTGACTTTTTAAGGCATTCTTCTCCTCATTGCCCTTTTGGGCCTCCTTTGACATTTGAGTTAGTCTATTTTTTAAGGTGTTGTTTTCCTCAGTCAGTCTGTTGACCCTCATCTCATACTTTTCCTGCATCCTTCTCATTTCTCTTTTGCAAATTTTTACTACACTTTCTCTTATTTGATTTTCAAAGTCCTTCTTAAGGTCCTCTGTGGCCTGCAACACGCTCATATTTTCCCCTGGGGCTTTTGGAGCAAGACTTCTGACCTCACAGTCCTTTTCCCTCTCTATGCCCCCAAAATAGGAGTCCAGGGTTGCATTTTTCTGTTTCCTTTGCCTTGGCATGTTGCCACTTAATTACTTGACTTTTGGCCTTGTTGCCACACTATGGCTTTAAGGCCAGATAGAGGAATTTTTTGTCTCAAACGTGTGGGGGGCAACTTCCGTTTCTGGCAAGCTGTAAACCCACCCACGACTTCCACCCTAGATCACAATCCATATCCAGGAAGGTTAAAACAAGAGCGATTACCCCCCAAGACTGATTGCTGGATCTCCCTACAATTCGCAGGCCAGGAGCTGGAGCAGCCTCTGAAAACTACAAAATGGCGTGTCTCCTCAGTGGCTTCTAGCCCCCAGGGGAGTGAGCCAATGCATTACCCCAAAACCGGGCATATCTATATTGATAATTCTGGTGTCTCCAGAGCTGCTGGTGTTCTGGGTTCTCCCCAGTTGGCTGCTGGCCCTGCCACCCTGGGGATAAAACCTTGGTTCACGGGGACCTGGGCTTCTCTCGGCTCTGCTCCCCGCACTCTGCCCTCTGCCAGCTCCCAGAGAGCTGCGCTGGTCCTTTCTGCAGGGCTGCTGGGCTGTCCTCAGCGGGAGGTTAGCTTCTCTGTGTCTTTCTGTGGGTGCTGGGACTCCGGAAGTTGTTCAGAGTCCCCTTTTACATAGTTTGGGGGGAATCTGGGGGCAGGGTGGCTTGGATCTCCTCCTTATTTCTTATAGCACAATAGTATTCCATTACATTCATATACCAAAATTTGTTTAGACATTTCCCAATTAAAGGTCATTTCCTTGATTTCCAGTCCTTAGCCAACACAAAAATAGATGTTATAAATACTTTTGTACATATGGGACATCCTCCCACTTGTATGATCTTTTTGGGATACAGTGCTATAAATGGTATCCCTGGGTCAAAGGGAATGCACTTTTTTATATTCTTTTTTTCTCTTTTTTCTGTGTTTTTTTTTGTTTATTTTAATTTAAACTTTTAGTTTACATCATTCATTTCCACCAGATTTTGAGCTACAATTTTTCCCCATTTTTCACTACCCACCACCCCAGAATAGCAGCCCCAGTAGATATCCCCTCATCCAATATGCTGTCTCCCATATCTTCTCCCATACCCCATTCGACTTTGCCATTAGGGCAAGTTGAATCTCAGAGCCCCAGTGCCTGGACATCTTATCACCAAATTACATGCAAAATAGTATTAATAACAGTATTTATATACATTTGAAACATTTAATTTTAAAACTTCCCTTCATTCCCTTCCATTCCCTTCCTCCCTTGTCACGCACTCCCTCAGAGAAGATAAGCAATTCAGTATATGTTGTACATGTATTGCTCTGCAAAATATTACCATAGTAGATATATTGTAAAAGACTGCTAATATTTCCCTCCCACCCATCCCACCCCCAACTTGGTCCATTCCCTACTTTTATCCTGTCCCTCTTGGAAAGTGGGTACTTCCAACCTACCCTTCCCCTAGAATGCCCTCCCCTCCATCACCCCCCTCTCATCCCCCTTTCCCCTAGTCTCCTGCAGGGTGAGATATCCAATTTAGTATGTATGTGATTACCTACTTCAGACAAATTCAATGAGAATACGGTTTTGTCTTTTTGCATTCCTGTTCTTCCCCTTCTCTACAACTACTTCCCCTTGCCTCTTCTACATGAGATAATTTACCCTACACTGTCTCTCCCCATCTCCTATTGACACTTTCCTCTCTCACATCTTAACTTCACCCCTTAAGTATCATCCCTTCACATCAAATTCAACCTGTGCCCTCTATCCATGTATACCTGTAAACATATATACACATATTCACATATGTAGTCATATGCCCATATACCCTTCTTCAATTATTTTTATAATGAGAAAGGTTTCATCAGTCACAGTTATTGTTTTTCCATGTAGGAATGTAAATAGCTCAACTTTGATAAGTTACTTTTGATTTCTTTTCCCTGATTACCTTCTCAAGGACCTCTTGCATCTTGTGTCTGAATGTCAAATTTTCTATTCAGCTCTGGTTTTTTTCCTCAAGAATGCTTGAAAGTCCTCTATTCCACTGAATGACCATAATTTCCCCTGAAACAAGTTACTCAGTTTAGTTGTGTAAGTGACCCTTGTCTTCAATCCCAGCTCTTTTGCCCTCTGTAATATCATATTCCATACCCTTCGATCCCTCAGTGTAGAAACTGCCAGGTCCTGTGCTATTCTGATTGTGTTTCCACAGTATTGAAATTGTTTCTTCCTGGCTACTTGGAGTATTTTCTCCTTGATCTGTGAGTTCTGGAACCTGGCTATAATATTCCTAGGAGTTTTCTTTTGGGATCTTTTTCAGGAGGCAATCGGTGTATTCTTTCAACCTCTAATTTTCCCTCTGGGTCTAAAACATCAGCGCAATTTTCCTTGAGAATTTATTGAAGGATGATTTATAGGTTCTTTTTTTTCATGGCTTTCAGGTAGTCCAATAATTTTTAAATTATCTCTCCTGGATCTATTTTCCAGGTCAGTGGTTTTTCCCATAAGTTATTTCACATTGCCTTCTATGCTTTCATTTGTTTGTATCTGTTTACCAGCATCTTAATTTCTCATAAAGTCATTAGCTTCCATTTCCTCCAGTCTAACTCTGAAGGAATGAATCTCCTCAGTGAGCATTTGAGATTCTTTTCCCGTCTGGCAAATTCGGCTTTTTAAGGCATTCTTCTCCTCATTGCTTTTCTGGGCCTCTTTTGCCATTTGATTTAGTTTATTTTTTTAGGGTGTTATTTTCATCAGTCAGGCTGTTGACTGTCAATTCATACTTTTCTTGCATCTTTCCCATTTCTCTTCCCAATCCCCCCCACACACACACACACTTCCCTTATCTGCTTTTTAAGGTCCCCGATGGCCAGTAGCTAGCTTGAGTTTTCATTTGGGACTTTTGGTTGAGGAGTTCTGACCTCACAGTCCTCCTCCTATTCCATGCTTCGATCCTCTTTGCCCCAAAGATAGGAGTTTAAAGTTTCATTTTTATTCTTATTTTTTTCCTTTGCCTAGGCATATTGCCACTTAATTACTTGATTTATGGGCTTGTTGCCACAGTAGAGCTCTGCCACCCGACAGGAGAGCTTCCATCCCAAGTGTGGGGTCGTCACAACTTCGGGTTCTGGCAAGCTGGATACCCACCCCACAACCTCCACCGCAGACCACAATCCAGATCCAGGGAGGTTAAAGCAAGAGCAATTACCCCCCAAAACTGGTCTCTGGATCTCCCTACAGTTCGAAGACCAGGAGCTAGATCTGCCACTGAAACTGCAAGATGTTTGGGTGGCCTCTATAAAGACTCCATTCGCTCTGGCAAATTGGATACCCACCCCAGACCTCCCCACCCCAGACCGTAATCCAGATCCAGGCAGATTAAAGCAAGAGCAATTAACCCCCACACTGATTGCTGGATCTCCCTACAGTTTGCAGACCAGGACCTGGAGCCGTCACTGATGCTGCAAAATGGCCTCTGTCCTGAGTTTCCTCAGCAGCTTTTCGCCCCCAGGGAAGGAAGCCGACGAATACCCCGAATAATGGTCCCAAAGTCCATAGGGCACTAACCTTTCACTTTGTCCTAGGCATATCTGTGCTGATAATTCTGGAATCGCCACAACTGCTGGTGTTCTGGGCTCCTCCACCCAGCTGCTGGCCCAGCCGCCCTGCGGCTAAAACCAACGCTCACAGAGGCCTGGGCTCAGCTCCCAGAGCCACTGCGCTGTCGGTTCACAGCTTGCTGTGCTGCCCCCTCCCAGAGTGCTGAGCTGGCTGGTCCCTGCAGGGCTGCTGGGCTGTCCTTAGAGGGAGGTTAGCTTCTCTGTCTTGTTCTGTGGGTGCTGGGGCTCTAGAAGTTGTTCAGAGAGTCCTTTTACATTGTTTGTAAGTGGTGTGGGGCAGAGCACCTTGAAGTGCAGGGAATGCACTTTTAATGGCCCTTTGGGCATAGTTCCAAATTTCCCCCCAGAATGGGTGGATCAGCTCACAACTCCACCAACAATGCATTGGTGTTCCAATTTTCCCATATCTTCCCACATCTTCCCTAGCATTTATCATTTAGCTCTATGCAGCAATGCAAGTTTATAAGACAATACAAAAAGCCTCATGATGTAATTGGCTATCTACATCCAGAGAAAGAATTGTGGAGTCTGAAAGCAGTTTGACTCAAACTTGCTTTCTCTCTTTTTAATTTTGTTTTGATTTGTTTCTTCTTTCTCATTCTTCATTCCATTCATCATAATTATTCTGTACAACTTGAATAATTATTAATGTGAAGCTATATGTATAACATAAATAAGATTGTATGTCACCAAGGGGGTAGAGAGGGGAGGAGAAGAAGGGTGAGAAAAGTTGGAACACAAAAACTTGTGGAACTGGATGTTGTAAACTAAAAGTAAATAACTTCAAAAAGAAAAAAAAAAGGAAAAAAAAACCCTCACAGTGCAATGCAGAAAGTCAGAAATATAAAATGCATTATTTTCAGATCATGATGCAACAAAAATTACATGTAATCAAGAGCTATGGAAATATAGACAAAATATAATTAGAAACTATTAATGTAGTACTAAAAATGAATGCATCAGTCAACAAATCTTCAATATAATGATTCATTTCATCAAATTGAATGACAATAATGAAACAACACATGGAAATCAATGGGATGCAACCAAAGAAGTTCCGAGGGGAAATTTTACATCTCTAAATGTTCATTTGAATAAAATTCAGAAAGAGGAAATTAATGAACAGGGTATGAAGCTAAAATAAAGCTAGAAAATGAACAAATTAAGAATCCCCAATCGAATGATAAATTAGAAATTCTGAGTATCAAAGGAGATATTAATAAATTTGAAATCAAGAAAACTATTAATCTATTGAATAAAGTTAAGAGTTAGTGTTGTAAAAAAATAAAAGCATTGATAAATCTTTGGCTAATTTCATTTTGTTTTGAAAGAAAGAAGAAAACCATATTTCCAGTACCAAAGGTAAAAAAGCATGAATACACCATCAATGAAGAGAAAATTTAAAAAGAAAAAACAATAATTAGAAGCTAATTTTGTCCAACAGTATGGCAATGACTTTGACAATCTGTGTGAAATGGGCGAATATTTACACATATATCATTTTCCCAGACCAACAGAAGAGGAAATAAAATACTTAAGTAACTCCAATTCAGAAAAAAAAAAAAAATGAAATTGAACAGGTCTTCAATGGACTCCCTAAGAAATAATCTCTAGGGCCTAATAGATTTACTAATGAAACATCCTAAAATTAAAAGACCAATTTACCATGATACTGCATAAACTATTTGGAAAAATAGATGAAGAAGGAATTCTTTTTCTCAGTACAAATATGTTGCTGAGACCTAAACCAGGAAGAACCAAAAAACAGAGAAAAAAGTATAGACCAATATCACAAATGAATATTGAGGCAAATATATTAAACAAAATACTAGGTAAGAGACTACAGTATCTTTTCAGGAGGAAAATACACTATGAGAAAGTTAGAATCATACCAAAAAAATTCAGGACTGATTAAATCATAGGAAAACTATCAGCATAACTAACCATATCAATAAATCAACTACTAAATCATAGGATCATCTCAATAAGTGCAGAAAAAGTTTTTGACAAAATGCAACACCCATTCCTATTAAAAATACTAGAGAATAGAAAAATAAATGTAGTTTTCCTGAAAATAATAAGTAGCATCTATTCAAAAACATCAACTAGCATTATATGTAATAGGGATAAGCTAGAATCATATCCAATAACATCTGGGGTGAAATGATGATGTCCATTATCACCACTATTATTCAATATTGTATTAGGAATGTTAACTTTAGCAATAAAAGGAGATAAAGAAACTGAATAAATTAGAATAGGCAATGAAGAAACAAATCAATCACTTTGTGCACGTGATATGATGGGTACTTAGAGAATCCTAGAGAATCAAGCAAAAAAAAATACTACTTGAAATAATTAATTTTAGTGGAGTTACAGGATATAAAACATGCCACCATAAATCATTAGCATTTCTATACAGGACTAACAAAACTGAGCAGTAAAAGATTAAAATGATAAATTCCACTTAAAATAGCTGTAGATAATATAAAATATTTGGAAGTATACCTGCCAAGACAAACCCAAGAAGTATATGAACACAATTAGAAACCATTTTCCCCACAAGTCAGATATGAATAAATATAAAATATCATTTGCTCATGAGTATGGAGAGATAATATAATAAAAATGATAATTCTACTGAAATTAATTTACTTATTCAGTTTCATACTAATCAAGCTATCCAAAAAATTATTTCATAGAGCTAGAAAAAACATTTTTTAAAGTTTTTTTATAAGAACAAAATGTCAAGAAAATAAAAGAAATTATTTTTTAAATGCTAGGAAGGGAGCCTAACTGTACCAGAATTTAAAACAGTATTAAATGACAATCATAAAATTATTTTTGGTAATGGCTAAGAAATAATGTCATGGAGCAGTGAAGTAGGTCAGTCACACAAGACATAATAGTCAATTACTAGAGTAATCTACTATTTGATAAACACAAGGACTCTGGCTTCTGGGAAAAGAATGCACTATATGAGAAATAATTCTGGAAATAAATGAAAAATAGTATAGCAGAAACTTGGAATAGCCCAACGTCTTACCAAGATAAGTTCAAAATGGGTATATAATATTAATATAAAAATGATAATATAAGCAAACTATGAGAGCTAGGAACATGTTATCATCAGAGAAGATTTTACGACCTAAGAAGAGATAGAGAACATTATGAAATTCAAAAGGGATGATTTTGTTTAAATTAAATTTTACCCTCACCTAGAAAACAAAGTGCCTCTGAGGTACCATCTTACATCTGTCAGATTGCCTTATATGACAGAAAAGGAAAATGACAAATGTTGGAAGGGATATGGGAAAATCGGGACCTTAATGCACCTGTTGGTGGAGTTGTCAATCGATCTAACCATTCTGGAGAACAATTTGTAATTACAGTTTTCCTTTCCACATTTGTCGGGGGGGGGGGTGTAGCTAAGGGGCACCCTAGAAATGTGGAAAATATGAGTTAAATTTTTGGGTCCTCCCTTTCTACCAGAGAAGAAGTCTGAATTTTTTCTTTTTCTTTTATGGGGTGTTTACAGTATTAAAAGGTAAAATATATTTATGTTATACAATACTACACATATATTTTATGAATTCCTGAGTTTTTAAACTTTTTCTGTGTTGTGTGTTGACCTTCTCATATTGTCTGCGGCTTCCACAAAACTTCCCCCATATTCCCATTTAATCTCTTATGTCAAACAATATGGTGATGCCATGATGGGGAAAGTTGTGATGTGGAAGGGATAAGTATATATGCCCAAAAGGCTATAAAACTGTGCATACCCTTTGATCCAGCAGTACCATTACTAGGTCTATATCTCAAGGAGATCATAAAAAAGGAGAAAGGACCAACATGTACAAAAATATTTATAGCAGTTCATTTTGTGGTAGCAAAGAATTAGAAATTCAATTGGGGTAGGACTGAACAAGTTGTGACATTGTTGTGTTTATCTTTCGTTTTCTTTTTTTTTGAATGTGCATTTTTTCACTTTATTCTTCTTTTAAATAAAAATACAGAATAAGCTTAATGAAGAATAAGATTTAAAACTCTTTATCTGGTGTTGAACCAAATATCATAAACCTTTGTTCAAATAAAAAAGGCCAACTATGAAATTACACATATATGAACATCATATTTTGTTAAACATCTTTGAAGTTGTAACTTAGTTTATTAAAATGTTATTTATATTCAACAAAATTTATAATAGAAAGAATTTTAATATGAAATCTTGCAGACAATAGTAAGTTTATGAGGTCCTGCTCAATTCTTTTGATTCTTATAGAATGTTCCACATAAAATATTTACTAACATTTTATAGAGTTCTATAGTGTTTTCATCATTTTAGGTAGAACAAAAATGTATATAATTCCTTTCCTTCTTGGGAGATAAGTACTTCAGTATATGTTGTACATGTCTAGCTATGCAAAATATTATCATAGTAGATATATTGTACAAGGCTGCTTATAATTCCCTCCCACTCATCCCACCCCCCACCTGGTTCATTCCCTACATGATCCTGTCCCTCTTCTATAGTGGGTACTTCCAACCTCCCGTCACCCCAAGGATGCCCTCCCATCTGTCATCCCTCCTTTCACCCCCCTTCCCCCTATCCTGCTGCAGGTTGAGATATCCCATTTAGTATGTATGTCATTTTCTCCCTGAACCAAATTCAATGTGAATGTGGTTTTGCCTTTTTAGCCTTCCTTATTCTCCCCCTCCTTTGCAACCACTTCCCCTTGCTTCTTCTACATGGGATAGTTTACCCTACCCTGTCTCTCCCCAACTCCTCTTGCCACTTTCCTCTCTCACCTCATAATTTCATCCCTTGAGTATTCTCCCTTCCCAACAAATTCAACCTATGCCCTCTATCCATATATAACTGTAACCATATACACACACATTCACATATGTATTCATATGACCACACCCCCTCTTCCATTATTTTCATAGTGAGAAAGATATCATCAGTCACAGTTATTGCTTTTCCATATAGGAATGTAAATAGTTCAACTTTGATAAGTTCCTTTTGATTTCTTTTCCCTGATTACCTTCTCAGGCATCTCTTCCTTCTTGTGTCTGGATGTCAAATTTTCTATTCAATTCTGGTTTTTTCCTCAAGAATGCTTGAAAGTCCTCTATTCCACTGAATGACCATATTTTCCCCTGAAACAAAAAACTCAGTTTTGCTGGGAGGTGACCCTTGGGTTCATTCCCAGTTCTTTTGCCCTCTGGAATATCATATTCCATGCCCTTCGATCCCTCAGTGTAGAAGCTGCCAGGTCCTGGGCTATTCTGATTGTGTTTCCACAATATTGAAATTGTTTCTTCCTGGCCGCTTGTAGTATTTTCTCCTTGATCTGGGGATTCTGGAACCTGGCTATAATATTTCTGTGAGTTTTCTTTTTGGGATCTTTTTCAGGAGGTGATCAGTGAATTCTTTCAACCTCTATTTTGCCCTCTGGATCTAAAACATCAGGGCAATTATCCTTGAGAACTTCTTGAAGGGTGATTTCTAAGTTCTTTCCTTGATCATGGCTTTCAGGTAGTCCAATAATTTTTAAATTGTCTCTCCTGGATCTATTTTCCAGGTCAGTGGTTTTTCCCATGAGATATTTCACATTGCCTTCTAATCTTTCATTTGTCTGGATCTGCTTAACAGCATCTTGATTTCTCATAAAGTCGCTGGCTTCCATTTGCTCCAGTCTAACTCTGAAGGAATGAATCTCCTCAGTGAACTTTTGAGATTCTTTTTCCATCTGGCAAATTCGACTTTTTAAGGCATTCTTCTCCTCATTGTCCTTTTGGGCCTCCTTTGCCATTTGAGCTAGTCTATTTTTTAAGGTGTTGTTTTCCTCAGTCAGGCTATTGACCCTCATTTCATACTTTTCCTTCATCCTTCTCATTTCTCTTTCTAATTTTTCCTCCACTTCTCTTATTTGATTTTTAAAGTCCTTCTTAAGGTCCTCTACGGCCTGCAACCCGCTCATGTTTTCCCCTGGGGCTTTTGGAGCAGGACTTCTGACCTCACAGTCCTTTTCCCGCTCTATGCCCCCAAGATAGGAGTCTAGGGTTGCATTTTTCTGTTTCCTTTGCCTTGGCATGTTGCCACTTAATTGCTTGACTTTTGGGCTTGTTGCCACACTATGGCTTTAAGGACAGATAGAGGAATTTTCGTCCCGAACGTGTTCCGTTTCTGGCAAGCTGTAAACCCACCCACAACTTCCACCCTAGATCACAAATACCCCCCAAGACTGATCGCTGGATCTCCCCACGATTCATAGGCTGGGAGCCAGAGCTGCCTCTGAAAACTACAAAATGGCGTTTCTCCTCAATGGCTTCTAGCCCCCAGGGGAGGGAGATGACGCATTCCCCAAATACAGGTCCCAAAGTCCATAGGACACTAACCTCTTACTTTGTCCTAGGCATGTCTATGTTGATAATTCTGGAGTCACCACAGCTCCTGGTGTTTTGGGGTTCCTCCAGCTGGCTGCTGGCCCTGCCGCCCTGGGGCTAAAACCTCGGCTCATGTGGACCTGGGCTCGGCTCGGCTCGGCTCCTGCGCTCTGCGCGCTGCACGCTGCCAGGTCCCAGACCACTGCGCTGGTCCTTCCTGCAGGGCTGCTGGGCTGTCCTCAGCGGGAGGTTAGCTTCTCTGTGTCGTTCTGTGGGTGCTGGGGCTCCAGAAGTTGTTCAGAGTCCCCTTTTACCTAGTTTGGGGTGAATCTGGGGGCAGAGAGGCTTGGATGAGCTGTTTCTACTCCGCCATCTTGGCTCCGCCCCCCCATCCTTTGTTTTCAAAGAAGAGCATGGTATCAGGGAAATGATGACATGACTTGCAGATGACTTTGAGTGAGGGAGGGCTATGCAAGTTCACCAGCCTCACCTTCTCCTCCCGAGCCATCTGGATACAGTGACTTGATGGTCCTCTCCCTCTCTGTCTTCCTCTCTTTCTCCCAAGATTATAAGAACCAGAGACTGGTGAAAATAATTTTTTACTAACAGGTCTTTCTGATAAAGATGTCATTTCTAAAATATATAAAGAACTAAGTCAAATATATAAGAATACAGAGGGGGCAGGGAAAGATGGCAGAGTAGAAATAGAACTTCCACAGGGCTCTTGTTCTCACTTCCTCCAATTCATGGAAAAGGTGACTCTGAAGAAGCTTTGGAGCTACACAACCCACCAAATGACAGAGAAGCTAACCTCCCACTGAGGACAGCCCTGCTGGCTGGCAAGAATTGACCAGCACAGCACTCTTGGAGACAACCTCAGCCCCACATTAGCGAGAGGTTTTAGCCCCAGGACAGGCCTGAGCAGCCCCTGGCTGGAGAGACTTCAGATAACTAGGAGCAGTGTCAGTTTCCAGAATTATCATTCCATAGATGTTAAAGACAAAGTGAGAGGTCAATGCAGTGTGGACTTTGGGAGACAGTAGTTGGGAGTGTGGTCAGCCTCTGCCTCCCGGTTAGAAGCAAGTGAGGTGCTGCAGCTGTGCAGCTGCCCCACATGGCAGCTTTAGCTTCTGGCCAGCAGAGTGTAGGGGGACCAAGTGACAAGTCTGAGGTGTAATCACTCTTGCTTTAACCTGCTTGGATCTGGATTGTGGTCTAGGGTGGAGTTCCTGGGGTGTGCAATCACCTTGACAGAGTGTGTAAAGGCATCAGAGAGGACACCCAATTAATACTTCAACAGGTGAGAAAAACCCAGTATTTTGTATGAATCTCCCCTGTCTGGTAGCAGAGTGCTACTGTGCCAAAAACCCAAAAGTTAAGTAATTGAGTGGCAACATGAGAAAACGAGGGAAGAAAAGTAAACAGGCAGCCCAACTTTGCACTCCAATGTTGCGGACAAAATGGATCAAAGCATGGAACAGGAGGAAGACATTGAAGTCAGAACTCCTGCATCAAAAGCTTCCAAGAAATATACGAGCTGTTTCCATGCCATAGAGGACCTTAAAAAGGATTTTGAAAATCAAATAAAAGAGGTGGAGGAAAAATTGGAAAGAGAAATGAGAAGGATGCAAGAAATTATGAAATGGGAGTCAACAACCTGACTGAGGAAAATAACACCTTAAAATAGACTAACTCAAAAGGCAAGAGAGGGTCAAAAGGGCATGAGGAGAAGAATGCCTTAAAATCCCAAATTTGCCATAAGGAAGAAGAATCTCAAAAGCTCACTGAACAGAATAATTCCTTAAGGATTAGATTGGAACAAATAGAAGCAAGTGCCTTTGTGATAAATCAAGATACTATTTAACAGATCCAAACAAATAAAGAATAGAAGGCAATGTGAAATATCTCATTGGAAAAACCACTGACCTAGAATATAGATCCAGAAGAGACAATTTTAAAATTATTGGACTACCTATAAGCCATAATCAAAAAAAGAACCTAGAAATCATCCTTCAAGAAATTCTCAAGGAAAATAACCCTGATGTGTGAGAACGAGAAGGCAAAATAGAGGTTGAAAGAAACCACTGATTACCTCTTGAAAAAGATACCAAAAACAAAACTCTTAGGAATATTATAGCCAGGTTCTGGAATTCCCATATAAAGGAGAAATATTACAAGCACCCAGGAAGAAACAATTTGAATATTGTGAAAACAAAGTCAGGATAACACAGGATCTGGCAGCGTCTACACTGAGGGATAGAAAGGACTGGAATATGATATTCCAGAGGTCAAAGGAGCTGGGATTAAAACCACCAATCACCTACCCAGCAAAACTGAGTATCATGTTTCAAGGGAAAATATGGTCATTCAGTGGAATAGAGGACTTTCAAGCATTTTGATGAAAAATACAGAGGCGAATAGAAAATTTGACCTTCAGATACAAGAAGCAAGAGAAGCATGAGAAGGTGAACAGGGAAAAGAAATCAAAAGGAACTTATCAAAGTTGAACTATTTACATGCAAATAATAATTGTAACTTATGAAACTTTTCTCACTATGAGAATAGTTGGAGGGAAAAGAAATGTGTGTGTATATATGTGTGTGTGTGTGTGCATACATATATACATATATGTATATATGCAAACATACATACATACGTGTGTATATATACATACATACAGACATACATAGATATATGTGTGTATATATAAATTAAGGGGTAAGAGAGGACTATGAGAGGAGATGGGGAGAGACAGAATGGGGTAAACTATCTCATATAGAAGATGCAAGGGAAAATGGTAATAATTGGGGTGAAGAACAGGAAGGCAAAAGAGAATTGGTAAACTTTATTCTCATTGAATTTTGCTTAGGGATAGAATGACATACACACTTAATAGGTTATCTCATCCTATAGGACAATAGCGGGGAAGGGAATGAGAAGGGGGATAATGGAAGGGAGAATAGTCTGGGTGGGTGGAAATTTGGAAGCACCCACTTTTGAAAAGGGACATTATCAAAGTAGAGGATGGAAGAAGTTGGAGTTGGGATAGGAGGGAGGGAAATATAGTCAGTCTTTTACAATATATCCACTATGGAAATGTTTTGCATAGCTACACATATACAATCTATACTGAATTGCTTATCATTTCAGTAAGGGTGGGTAAGAAAGGAGGAGGGGAATGAATCCGGAATTCAAAGTTTTAAAGTCAAAAGTTTAATATATATATGTGTGTGTGTGTGTGTGTATGTGTGTGTGTATATACATATATATATATATATATATATATATATATATACATATATATATATATAATTAATATTCTTTTATATGTAACTGTGAAATAAGACATACAGGCATAAAGATCCACTGTGCCCTACTGGATAGTTGCAGGGTATATGGGAAAGATATGGGAGGGAGCAGACTGGAGGAAGGATTTTCCAGTGGGATGGCCATATTGGGGTGGTGGGTAGGGGAAAACAGGGAGAAAATTTGTAACTCATAATCTTGCGGAAGCGAATGATGTAAACCAGAAGTTAATAAAACATTGGATTAAAAATATTATGTGAATACAAATCATTCCCCAATTGATAAATGATCAAATTACCTGAACAGTTTTCAGAGTGAGAAATTAAAGCTATTTCTAGTTATATAAAATGCTCTAAATTAATACTAATGAGAGAAGAAAAAAACCAACCAACCACCCACACCACACAAAAAAAAAAAAAAAAAAAAAAAAAAAACCAGGACCTTCCTGAGTTCTGAACTGACCCAATCATTCTGCAGAGTAATTTGCAACTATGACCAAAAGACTTTAAAACTAGGTATGCTCTAGGGGAGGCTAGGTGGTGAAATGAATAGAGTACCAGCCATGGAGGCGGGAGGATCTGATTTCAAACCGACCTCAGAAACTTAACACTTACCAGCTGTGTGACTTTGGGCAAGTCACTTAACTCCTATTGCTTTGCTTTCCCACTCCAAAAAGCAAACAAACAAGCAAACAAACTGGGTATACTCTTCGATCCAGCACTGTTAAGTCTGTCTTGCAAAGAAATAATGATAAAGGAATAAAACCTACATATGAAAATATTTATAACAACTCTTTTTGTGAGGAGCAAGAATTGAAAATTGACGGGATGCTCCTCAGTTGGGAAATGGCTGAAAAAACTGCGTTACATGAATGCAGTGGAACACTATACTTCTACAAAAATGAGGAGCAGGTGGATTTCAGGAAAAAAAAAAAAGCCTGGGAAATGCCTGAATGATGCTGAGTGAAGTCAGAAGAACCAGGAGTGTGTTGGTCAGTTTCAAAAACATTATATAATGGTCAGTTTTGATCATTGTTATGTTCTTAGTACTCTCCCTTTTATTCATTCATTCATTCATTTATTCCTTTATTCATTCATTCATTCATTTATTTACAAACATTGCATGTTCATTCAAGGCATTTTCAAAAAGACAGTAAAAGAAGTCAACAATATGTTGTTGTCTTTGTTTTTGTTTTTGTTTTTGTTTTACTTCAAGCAAGCAGTTTCTAATTTATTCTTCTTTTTAATTTTCAAATTTCCTTTACTTCCCTTCCCCCACCCCCCATTACAGCATATATTCCAGTATAGGATCTGCAAATACATTCATATTAGACATTAGTCGAATTACAAAGGCATATTGTACTAGGTGGGATGGAAAATAATGAAGAAATAAAACCAAACAATGAAAAGAAAAAGATCAATTAGTTTGCTTCCATCAGGATTCAGACTCAGTTCTTCCTAGTTATATCTCTGGATGTTGTATTTCTCTCTTTCACGAGTCTTTCAGGATTGACTTATATCACTGCATTGCTGAAAAGAGTCCAGTCTGTCATAGCTGGTCATCACACATATGATGTGTCTGTGATTGTATACTAATTTCATTTGATTCTACTCTTCTCGCTCAGCATCAGTTTGTATAAGCCTCTCCAGGTAAATATGAAATCTGTCTCCTCCTCGTTTCTTATAGCACAAAAATATTCCATTACATTCATATGCTACAACTTGTTTAGCCATTCCCCAATTGATGGGCACTCCTTTAGTTTCCAATTCTTTGCAAACACAAAAAGAGCTGCTATAAATATTTTGGTACATTTGGGTCTTCCTCCCATTTCTATG
Organism: Gymnobelideus leadbeateri; assembly: GCA_011680675.1. NCBI lineage: Eukaryota > Metazoa > Chordata > Mammalia > Diprotodontia > Petauridae > Gymnobelideus > Gymnobelideus leadbeateri. The sequence continues at coordinate 66,052 of WOXC01004366.1, forward strand.
ATCTCTTTGGGATATAACCCTAGAAGTGGTATTGCTGGGTCAAAGGGTATGACATTATTTATAGCCCACTGGGCATAATTCCAGATTGCTCTCCAGAATGGGTGGATAAGTTCACAGCTCCACCAGCAATGCATTAGTGTTCCAATTTACCCACATCCTCTCCAGCATTTATCATTTTCTTGTTTTGTCATCTTAGCCAATCTGACTGGAGAGATGTAGTATCTCAGAGTTGTTTTGATTTGCATTTCTCTAATCAATAGTTATTTAGAGCATTTCTTCATATGCTTATAGATATCTTTAATCCCTTTCTCTGAAAACTGCCTGTTCATATCCTTTGACCATTTATCAATTGCGGAATGACTTGTATTCATATAGATTTGACTCAATTATCTGTAAATTTTAGAAATGAGTCCTTTATCAGAGAAATAGGTTGTAAAAATTCTTTCCCAATTTCCCACGTTGCTCTTGATCTTGGTTACATTGGCTTTGTTTGTACAGAAGCTTTTCCATTTAATGTAATCCAAATTATCCATTTTGCATTTTATAATGCTCTCTAATTCTTGTTTGGTCCTAATGTCTTCCCCTATCCACAAATCTGTCAGGTAAACTATTCCTTGCTTTCACAGATTGCTTACAGTATCATCCTTTATACCTACCTTTATACCATCCTTTGTACACATTTAGACTTGATTTTTGGTATATGGTGTTAGATAATGATCTATGCCCAGTTTCTGCCATACTGTATTCCAGGTTTGCCAGCAGTTTTTGTCAAATAAGGGTCTTTGGGTTTATCGAACAATAGATTACTATATTCATTAACTGCTGGGTCTCCTGCATCAACAATAATTTTCAGTAATACATGGCAACATCACAATAATTTTGGCAACTTCCTCCCCTCCCCCCAGGTCCTGTGCCAGTTGCTGCCAGGGAGCTCACAGCCGACAGAGAAAGACAGGACCAACAGGGGGTGGAGGGAGGCTGCAGAGGCAGCTGAAATACTCAAATATAAACTCTCATTTATCTCCTGTTTAAGTAGCCTACCTGTTGGATAGACAGAGTAGACAACAAAAGTCTGCTTCACACCTTCTGCAGCAGGTGCAGGGGACACAGCAGGGCTTTAGGATCATCCTTGCTATTAGAGGCAAACAATGCAAAGCTGAACAAGGCAGCATGAAGAGCCCCAGACTAAGTGCTAGCAAGCACCCATAACCCAAACAAACCAACCAGATTGCTTGGGATTTTGTGGGACACAAGGAGAAAGGAGCCATAGTCTTCCTCTTACCCAAAGATGAGTCCATTTATAGCTCCTTTGGGAAGATGGCAAGTTTAAGTGACCTGGGACAATGTAAGCAAGTTTATCTTTTTATCCCAGTGCCAAAGTTCAACAAAGATACAAGGCTCTCCTCAAATTTATTAAGAACCCAATTCCAAAATTGGGAAACTGATAGATAAAGCAAAGATGAAGTGTTTTAGTGTCAATAATCAACTTTCCATTAAAAATAAAAGTTTTTTTTTTTTTTCTGCTGTCAGTCTATGCTAGATTTTTTTGCATCTGCTATACCCGTTTGAAGAAATGGAGATGGGGGGAGAGGAAGGAGAGAATGATGTTGAGTAGCTGCAAATTTCCAACTTAGTAAACCTTGGAGTGAGATCATGGCAAGCCCAGGTAGGAATCCTATCTTTCACCTGATCCAGCCATCTATGGAGTACAGGTTAGCTATATATGTCCTTGTCCTCCCCTCCCCCCAGAATCTGGTTAAGGTGCCAACTAGGAACCTGGCACACCTATTTTAAAGATCTGTTATAGCCCTGGCTAAGAAACCAAAGGCAGGGGGCGGAGCCAAGATGGCGGAGTAGAAACAGCTCATCCAAGCCACTCTGCCCCCACATCCCCCCCAAACGATGTAAACGGGGACTCTGAACAACTTCTGGAGCCCCAGCACCCACAGAACGACACAGAGAAGCTAAACTCCCACTGAGGACAGCCCAGCAGCCCTGCAGGAAGGACCAGCGCAGTGATCTGGGACCTGGCAGCGTGCAGCGCGCAGAGTGCAGGAGCTGAGCCGAGCCTAGCCCAGGTCTGCATGAACCGAGGTTTTAGCCCCAGGGCGGCAGGGCCAGCAGCTAGCTGGAGGAACCCCAGAACACCAGGAGCTGTGGCGATTCCAGAACTATCAACATAGCCTTGCCTGGGACAAAGTAAGAGGTTAGTGTCCTATGGACTTTGGGACTGGTATTAGGGAATGCGTCGGCTCCCTCCCCTGGGGGCTAGAAGCCGCTGAGGACAAATGCCATTTTGTAGTTTTCAGAGGCAGATCCCGCTCCCAGCCTGCAAATTTGTAGGGAGATCCAGCGATCAGTCTTGGGGGGTAATCGCTCTTGCTTTAACCTCCCTGGATCTGGATTGTGATCTAGGGTGGAAGTTGTGGGTGGGTTTATAGCTTGCCAGAAACGGAAGTTGCCCCCCACACGTTCGGAACGAAAATTCCTCTAGCTGGCCTTAAAGCCATAGTGTGGCAACAAGCCCAAAAGTCAAGCAATTAAGTGGCAACATGCCAAGGCAAAGGAAACAGAAAAATGCAACCCTAGACTCCTATCTTGGGGGCATAGAGCGGGAAAAGGACTGTGAGGTCAAAAGTCCTGCTCCAAAAGCCCCAGGGGAAAACATGAGCGGGTTGCAGGCCATAGAGGACCTTAAGAAGGACTTAAAAATCAAATAAGAGAAGTGGAGGAAAAATTGGAAAGAGAAATGAGAAGGATGCAGGAAAAGTATGAAATGAGGGTCACCAGCCTGACTGAGGAAAACAACACCTTAAAAAATAGACTAGCTCAAATGGCAAAGGAGGCCCAAAAGGGCAATGAGGAGAAGAATGCCTTAAAAAGTCGAATTTGCCAGATGGAAAAAGAATCTCAGAAGTTCATTGAGGAGATTCATTCCTTCAGAGTTAGACTGGAGCAAATGGAAGCTAGTGACTTTATGAGAAATCAAGATGCTGTTAAGCAGATCCAGACAAATGAAAGATTAGAAGGCAATGTGAAATATCTCATGGGAAAAACCACTGACCTGGAAAAATAGATCCAGGAGAGACAATTTAAAAATTATTGGACTACCTGAAAGCCATGATCAAGGAAAGAACCTAGAAATCACCCTTCAAGAAATTCTCAAGGAAAACTGCCCTGATGTTTTAGATCCAGAGGGCAAAATAGAGGTTGAAAGAATCCACCGATCACCTCCTGAAAAAGATCCCAAAAAGAAAACTCCCAGGAATATTATAGCCAGGTTCCAGAATCCCCAGATCAAGGAGAAAATACTACAAGCAGCCAGGAAGAAACAATTTCAATATTGTGGAAACACAATCAGAATAGCCCAGGACCTGGCAGCTTCTACACTGAGGGATCGAAGGGCATGGAATATGATATTCCAGAGGGCAAAAGAACTGGGAATGAACCCAAGGGTCACCTACCCAGCAAAACTGAGTATTTTGTTTCAGGGGAAAATATGGTCATTCAGTGGAATAGAGGACTTTCAAGCATTCTTGAGGAAAAAAAACCAGAATTGAATAGAAAATTTGACATCCAGACACAAGAAGCAAGAGATGCCTGAGAAGGTAATCAGGAAAAGAAATCAAAAGGAACTTATCAAAGTTGAACTATTTACATTCCTATATGGAAAGCAATAACTGTGACTGATGATATCTTTCTCACTATGAAAATAATGGAAGAAGGGGGTGTGGTCATATGAATACATATGTGAATGTGTGTGTATATGGTTACAGTTATATATGGATAGAGGGCAAAAGTTGAATTTGTTGGGAAGGGAGAATACTCAAGGGATGAAATTATGAGGTGAGAGAGGAAAGTGGCAAGAGGAGATGGGGAGAGACAGGGTAGTGTAAAGTATCCCATGCAGAAGAAGCAAGGGGAAGTGGTTGCAAAAGAGGGGGAGAATAAGGAAGACTAAAAAGGCAAAACCACATCCAAACTGAATTTGATTCAGGGAGAAAATGACATACATAGTAAATGGGATATCTCAACCTGCAGCAGGATATGGGGAAGGGGGATGGGAGGAGGGATGATGGATGGGAGGGCATCCTTGGGGTGAGGGGAGGTTGGAAGTACCCACTATAGAAGAGGGACAGGATCATGTAGGGAATGGACCAGGTGGGGGGTGGGATGAGTGGGAGGGAAGCAGCCTTGTACAATATATCTACTATGATAATGTTTTGCATAGCTAGACATGTATAACATATACTGAATTACTTATCTCCCCAGAGGGAATGGGTGACAAGGGAGGAAGGAAATGGATCTGAAATTTGAGGTCGTAACATTAAAGGTTTCAAATATATATAAATACTATTATTAATACTCTTTTGCTTGTAATAGGGAGATAAGATGTGCAGGCATTGGGATGCAAAGACTCACCTTCCTCTAATGGAAAAGTCGATGGGGGTATGGGAGAAGGTATGGGAGAGAGCAGATTGAAGAAAGCGATATCTTGTGGGATTACTGCTCTGCGAGGTTGGGTAGGGGAATAATGGGGGGAAAATGATTGTAACTCAAAATCTGGCGGAAATGAATGATGTAAAATGGAAGTTAATAAAGCATTTGTTTAAAAAAAAAACCAAAGGCAGGTTTCTGAAAAAGAATTCTTTAGGTAGGAGTTTCATCTGTTTTCTTAGTTTCCTACAGTGAGGGGTTATATCTTTTGGTTTCCACCAGAATGACTCTCCATTGATGAGTCAGGTTCAGCTTTGGCTTGCCTCAGCATGGTTACTGTACAAGAACAAGGCTGAACTTTGGAGAGATGCTCTGCTGGATTGACCTACTGATGTCCAGGACTGCAGTGGAGCCAGATTCCTAGTTTACATCCTAGAGCCTCTTCCTGAAGAATTTTTGCCTTCTCACTAGGCTCTATGACAATACCATTAGTAGAGTTATTTAGCTCCCTGGAGACAACACAGAGGAATTTTGTCTGATTCTCATTTCTATAGCTATAGGAAGATCCAATATTTATTAGCTGTTCAAATTTCCAACCATCAGATATAGTGGACACCATCTGTGTAAGTTCTTCCACTTGGCACTGCAGAACTCTGTATACATGCTTCACAGGGGCTTGTGAGGTTATGTTCTCTTTGTCCTGTATCCTTTCTTTAACCAGTCACACAAGAGATTCAATGTTGTAAAATTTCGCTTCTTCCAAGACACCTTTCTTCAGCCAGTCCCTTATTAATGATGAGTTTCCCATGGCTGAGGTTGTTTAGGATAGGACCAAAATATGTTCGATTTCTGTCAATCAGATAAGCTCCTGTCTCATCCTTGTCAGTCTCCAGCTCCAGATCCTCCTGGCAGCAGAGGCAGCACAGGAAAAACTTGGGCTCCCGGGTGCTCTGTTTGGGTGGTCATGAAGTACATTCCGCCCACATTGAGGCGGACCCAGCGCTCCCCCCGCCCGCTCGGGCAGTCCCAGCCCTGGCTGAGACCACAGCTGCAGCAGTGACGACAGAGCAGAGGCCATGGCCGCGGAGGAAGCCTTGGCAGTTGCAGTGGCAGAAGAGGAGGAGCTGCGTGGGCTGGCTCTGGCCTGGCCACAGCAGTCCCTGAAGCCGTCCCCACCCACCATCAAATCCACTTACAATTCAGCCATCTTGGCCCCCTCCTGCCCGCGCATCCCCGGGCCCGCCCATTTCTATTCCGCAGTGGGGAGAGCGGGACCAGACCAAAGACTGGGGAAGGAGGGGGCTGGGCCGCTCTGGTCCTCTTCTCTTATTCCACTATATTGTTTCACTCTATGATCTCAATTCCCATGAATTTAATTATGCTTATTTTTCTCTCATCTACCTGTCATGCTTTCACCTTTCTGCTAATTTCCAATCTTACATCTCCTACTACCATTCAGATATTTTGACCTGCATATCTAGTAGAAATATGAAACCCCATATAACTAAAACCAAGCCCATGATCTTTTTTTCCTAACCCTTGTCCTCAACCCTCAGTTTCATTATGAACAGGGCAGGCAACAACATTCTTCCAGTACCTCAGTCGCACAAATTAGATATCATTATCAATTCATATCTCTAAAACCTTCTTGGGTTGCCAACATGCTGCCAAGTCATTTTGCTTTCATCTTTGCAACATCTCTCAAATATGCCCATTCACATTGAAACATTTAAACCTCTGACATTGATACTTCTTTGGTGCAGACCCTCTTCTTCTCATACCTGTATTATTGCAATAGTCCACAGCTGGTGTTGCCTGTCTCGCCCCATGCCAATCCATCCTCCATTCAGCCACCAAAATAGTTTTCCTAAAATATTATTCTGAACATGTCACTTACTTATTCAATAAACTTCAGTACCTCCCTATGATCTATAGGACAAAATAAAATTTCTTTGACTCAATGTTCAGAGCCCTTTATAATCTGGTACCCTCATATCTTTCTAGTCTTCTTA
>WOXC01004366.1:75000-132925 GCA_011680675.1 Gymnobelideus leadbeateri
AATGGAAAATCAATTAAAATGTAGAAATAGATGAGCATATGGACTTAGTGAGGTCATTGTGATTTCATTCTCTCATTGGGTAATTTAACTTTTATGTCAAAATATTTTCATGTATAAAAGAGAAGTCTATTTGTCAGTAAGTCTTCATGTCTTCTAGTCTTGTTTAAGTTAAATTAAAATTTCAAATCTATTGTCCATTAACACCTTTGTTATTGTTCGAGGGTTTTACTGATGATCTGGCAGCCTTATCTTCCAGTAGACCAAACACAGGGTCAAACAATTAGCTGTACCACCACTTGGCCCCTACCCTACTTCCCAACTCAACAATTTTGTTATCCTGGGGAAATATCCCTGGTTATGGCTCTTTGTATTTCAGGAGGGATATAACAGTTTTCTTGGTAGTGGGGAAATTAGGATTCTCTTCCTGGCTCTTCCACTAAGTAGGTGTGTGCTTCTAGGCATGAGTTTTGTTTGTATAATGATTGGATTTGACTAGATTACCCCTCAGACCACTACTTCCCCTAACAACATCATGTGACTTAAAAGTCTCCCATTAAGCGCCTGAGGCACAACATGCTTAATGAAACAGCTGAAGCCCAGTAGCCTAGTTAGAATGTGGAAGCAAAAGCCATGAGTTTGTTTGTTTGTTTTTTTCTTGAAAGGGTGATTTGAGTTCTCTGTAAAGTGTATAAATCTTGAACATGTCATATCTGTGGGGTGAGAAAAACAAGTACTCTAAACATCGTTCTCCACACACAAACACATGGCCAATACCTTATTCAAATATTATATGTGATCAGATGAGGTGCCACATGCCTACAGTCCCTGACTCTGGAGAAAACTCAGTCTGGTAAATCCATTGAGTTAGGAAGTTCTGAGCTGTAGTAGGTAGGTGTAAAGATAACTAGGCATGGAGACCAAGCCTGGAACTAATATGTAAATAACAGAGTGGAACAAACTGCTTAGGAGGAGACAGAATGGCTCAGGGTAGAAAAATGGAATAGGTTAAAGCTTATATACTAATTAGCAGTAGGATCAGTCTGAATGAGACAGAAAGTCTGAGTCTTAAAAAATAGAGGAACACACATTTCTTGGTGATTTTTTTTAAATAACTGTGTCTTTAAGTAAACTTAAACTAAAAACAACATTGAAAATACTCCTGGAAAACAATAACAAAAAGAACAAAATCCTAAATGTTTTTTTGTTGTTCATTTTTTTAAAAGATATATATTTCTGCTTTTCAGAGACTTCTTAAAATCAGCTCTTCACAAAGTTAAATAATTGGAGAATGTTTTTAGTCTCATAACATTTTTATACTGAGTTTTAACAAGGAGTGCACAGAAAATTATTCTTTATATAAAGTAGGCTATAAAGTGTATATTAACACTAACCCATCTCATATTATGATTAATTCTATCACAATGGAAATAGCGCAATGCATTTACATGCCCCTTAATATCTCCTTGAAAGTTCTTTATATTTTGTCTAATGACCATGCTGGCCATAAACAGTGGCTATATTCTTTTGCCAAACAATTATTTGATGTTTCTAAATTGAATAGTTTATTAAGCTGCTGAGCATCAAATTAGTCTAATTCTGTGGCAGATTAAATTAGTATCTGAAATATTTTAAGAACATTTTTTCTCCTCCTCCCTTTTTATTTTGTCTATTTACATTTTGACCACTTCTATATGTTTCAATTGCTTTTGGCAATAAGTATTCACAGCAGTATTTTTATTTTTTATAATGGAAAGTCAAGTTGGAATTATGGACTACCATGAATTAGAACTGAGTTACTTAAGTAGGCCTCCTGTGGAGAGGAGTATTAAAGTTCAGTTTTGTAATTCAAGACATAATCAGCTTTATGCAATCTGTCTTGATTTTTTTTTATTCCTGAATAATCGAATGATGAAAGACTGAACCAGAGATATAGAACAAATTGGGGGTTTAGTCACATTTAATAAATGTTTGTTGATTTGATTTGAATTTCAGGAGGATGATGTCCAGTGCTTCATTTCTTTCAGGCAGTCCACACATGCATACAGAATTCCATGTAGTATTGCCTGCTAGCCATCATTACCTGGAATAGTTTGTATTATAAATTTGAGTATGAACCAAATGTCATATATATATATATATATATATATATATATATATATATATAATATTTTTTCCTTTACTTGACCTTGTTTTGAAAGGTCTCTCCTTTTAACAATGATTTCTATAGTGAAGGGTGCATTTGAGCTCAATTTTACAATGTGACTGTGTGTATGTATGTATATGTGTATTTGTTTCTATGTATAAATTGATGAGTATGTGTATATGTATATGTATATATTATATGTGTATGCATACATACATATATACACTTATTTTGATTTAATTTAGTATCATGTCTTACCTATTAATGGTATATTTAATCATGAAATAAATAACTATAAAATAACAGCTTTATTTATCTTCCTCAGTTCCTAAGTTAACTTACATTTTGTATAACGATAACTACCTTATCTCATATTGCCTGCAAATCACATGTGTTCACCCCTCTGTCCTCTGGTATACCTGATATTTTCTTAGGCTTCTTCTTATTGTTGTCTCCTAACTTTGGGGTATACTACATCCCAGTTCCATTTAATCACTTAAGAGTCAGATTAAATTTTAGAAAAGTATATTAAATTCAAGTGTTAGCAAATGCAGATATATAATCATTTCCTCCCATAGTTGAACAGGATAATTCCCCTTATACTATCTCAGTCCCTGAGAAAGAGAAGAGGATCAGGTTCACACTTTAACTAAGATCCTATTTAGCATGGTGCCACCAAATTCCATGTTCAAATCCCTTTGAGCTTACATATAAGCACCCTGACTTCTGAGGGCTTCACTATTAAACGACAGTAGCATCAGTCCTAGAATCCTACCTCTAAGGCTGTTGAAGCTCTAGTTCCCAAGTCTGAGGACTCTATTACCCATGTTTGGTTCTGAAAAAGACAAAAAAATACCAATTATCATCCCAAGCTCAAACTCAGTTCTCAGGATTATATTGCCTAGTGGGGAGGCTATGGATGAGAAGGTAGTTCTTTGCCTTCCATCTAGATCAATGCATGGTTCCTAAATTTTACTCAAATAATAACTTTACCCCCTGAATGCTACTGTCAGAAAGAGATTGATCACACCTATGTCAAGTAGATTTAAAGACATAAACAGTTCTGGTTATACAGTCAATGAAAAGAGGCTACTCCCACCCATATGGTAGGAAAACACAGAATGTCTTCCCCCAGTGGAAGATTCCTGCCATTTCCCACATGAATGAGTAATTCTTAGGTGATCTATTCTTGTCCAAAGTCCAGTTAAATCTCGATATTTTAGGTTGTGTGATTTTGGTGTTGTATGACAGGAAACTTATTCAGACATATAACAAATTCTCCATGATTTGAAAAAAAAGGAAGGAAGGAAGGAAGGAAGGAAGGAAGGAAGGAAGGAAGGGAGGAAGGAAGGAAGGAAGGGAGGGAGGGAGGGAGGGAGGGAAGAAGGAAGCAAAGGAGGGAGGGAGGAGATGGACAGAGAGAAAAAAAGGAGAGCAGGGAGAGAGAGGGATAGAGGGAGAAGCAAAGAGAGATAGAGAGACAAAGATAATAAAACAATCAATTTATGACCAACCAACTTTTGATCCTTTCTGGATTTAGCTAGGCTATTTCTCAGGCAACATTGATATGCATGCATGTGTGCACATGCACACACACACACACACACACACACACACACATACAAATATTACAATCTTTTCTTGAATCACCATCTTACAAAAGTAGGATAGGGGACAGCCTGAGTACATTCAGATTGTCTCACAGGGAAAAAGATTGACAACACCAACAAGATAAAGGAAGGTCTATGAATACATTTTTTTTTCCTATGGAAGTATTTTTTTCAGGTCTAACTAGTTAAAAACCATAAAGCATACTTAGAAGATTCATACTATGGGAGATTACATCCTACTTAATCTTATATAATAGAGCTTCAGGGTAACTAGGTGGTATAATGGCCCTGGAGTCAGGATGATTTGAGTTCAAATCCAACTTCAGATTCTGTGTGACCCTGAGCAAGTCACTCAATCCCATTTGCCTCATTTTTCTCATCTGCAACATGAGCTGGAAAAGGAAGTGGCAAACCACTTGAGTAACATCTTCACCTGAAAAAATGTGGTCAGGAATAGTCATATACAACTAAAATGTTACTGAACAATAAGACAAATTCAATGAAACCCTCTCTTTTTTCTTTGTGGGAGGGATCATGGTATTGTGAGAAAAGCAAGGACATCAGGATAATTATTTGATATTAGCTGGCTAATTAAAAAAACATTTTTGAGCCTAATTTCTCGTTTTAAATGGAGTTTCTTAAACCTTTTCTACTCCCAACCCTTTCATCACTTCTTAAACTCTGGGTCATGACTCCATATAGAGTTACATCTGAGAGATAAAGAAGTGCTATTCTAGAAAATAAGTAAAATTTCTGTACTATATTGCTGGCATGGCTCTGCCATGCCACATGGGTCCGCCTGAGCCACAGTTTTAGCCCCAGGGCAGCTGGGCCTGGAGGCTGGAGGGAACCCAGAACACCAGCAGGTGTGGTGATTCCAGAATTATCAACACAGGCATGCCTAGGACAAAGTAAGTGTTTAGTGCCCTATGGACTTTGGGACCAGTATTTGGGGAACACGTTGGCTTCCTCACCAGGGGGCTAGAAGCCCCTGAGGAGACACTCAACATTTTGCAGCTTCAGTGGCAGCATCAGCTCCTTGCCTGCAAATTGTAGGGAGATCCAGCGATAAGTCTTAGAGGTTAATCGCTCTTGCTTTAACCTGCTTGGATCTGGATTGTGATCTGGGGGGAGGTCTGGGGTGGGCATCCAACTTGCCAGAACTGGAAGTTGTGAAGACCCCTAGTTTCAGGATGGAAGTTCCTCTGTCTGGTGGCAGAGTCCTACTGTGGCAACAAGCCCAAAAGTCAAGTAATTAAGTGGCAACATGCCTAGGCAAAGGAAATAAAATAAACAGAAAAATGCAACATTAGACTCCTATTTTGGGGGCAAAGAGGATCAAAGCATGGAATAGGAGGAGGACTGTGAGGTCAGAGCTCCTGCACCAAAAGCCCGAAAGGAAAGTATGACCGGGTTACAGGCCATAGAGGACCATAAGAAGCAGATAAGAGAACTGGAGGAAAATTTGGGAAAAGAAATGAGAAGGATGCAGGAAAAGTATGAAATGACAGTCAGCAGCCTGACTGAGGAAAATAACACCTTAAAAAATAGACTAACTCAAATGGCAAAGGAGGCCCAAAAGGGCAATGAGGAGAAGAATGCCTTAAAAAGCCAAATTTGCTAGATGATATTCCAGAGGACAAAAGATCTGCGATTGAAGCCAAGGGTCACCTACACAACAAAACTAAGTATTTTGTTTCTGGGGAAAATTTGGTCATTCAGTGGAATAGAGGACTTTCAAGCATTCTTGAGGAAATAACCAGAGTTGAATAGAAAATTTGACATCCAGATACAAGAAGCAAGAGTTGCCTGAGAAGGTAATCAGGGTAAAGAAATAAAAAGGATCTTATCAAAGTCGAAATATTTACATTCCTCCATGGAAAAATAATAATTGTAACTCAAGAAACCTTTCTCAGTATGAACATAATGGAAGAAGAGTGTAAGGGCATATGAATACATATGTGAATGTGTGTATATATGTTTACAGTTATACATGGATAGGGGGCACAGGTTGAATTTGGTAAGAAGGGATGATACTTAAGGGGTGAAGTTATGAGGTGAGAGATGGGTGTGGCAAAAGGAGATGGGGAGAGACAGTGTAGGGTAAACTATCTCACGTAGAAGAATCAAGGGGAAGTGGCTGCAGGGGAGTGGAAGAACAGGAAGGCAAAAAGGCAAAACCATATTCTCATTGAATTTGGCTCAGGGAGAGAATGACATACATATAAATGGGATATCTCACCCTGCTGGAGCGTAGGGGGAAGGTGGATGAAAGGGGGTATGATGGAGGGGAGGGCATTCTGGGGGGAGGGAAGGTTGGAAGTACCCACTATAGAAGAGGGACAGGATCAAAGTAGGGAATGGACCACGTGTGGGGTGGGATGGGTGGGAGGGAATTATAAGCAGTCTTTTACAATATATCTACTATAGTAATGTTTTGTATAGCTATACATGTACAACACGTATTGAATTGCTTATCTTCCCAGAGGGAATGGGTGACAAAGGAGGAAGGGAATGGATCTGAAATTCAAAGTTTTAAAATTAAATTTTGCAAATATATATAAATACTCTTATTAATACTATTTTGCATGCAATTGGGAAATAAAAAGTCCAGGCATTGTGGTACAGAGCCTCACCTCTCTCTAATGGTAAAGTCGAAGGGGGTATGGGAGAAGATATGGGAGAGAGCAGATTGATGAGGGGATATCTTGTGGTACTGCTATTCTGGGGTGGTGGGTAGGGGAGTAATGGGGAAAATTGTAACTCAAAATCTGGCAGAAATGAATGATGTAAACCAGAAATTAATAAAGCATTTTTTTTTAATTCTATCCATCCTCAGAGAAAGCACCATCAGTTCCCGAATACATATTTAAGCATACTTTTTTAAACTTTCCTTATTTTTCCTCCATTTTTTTATGTTTTCTTTCACATAATATACATAATGTATATTATGAATATGTTTTCATGAATATACAAGAATCTGCTATATGGAGTTGCATGCCTTTACAATGAGGAGGGACTTGGGAGGGAGAAGATTAGAGAATTTGGAACTCAAAATTTTAAAATATAACACTAAAACTTGTTTTTACATGTAACTTTGGAAAATAAAATACTAAAATAAAATAAAATACTAAATAAAAGAAGAAACTTCAAGCCATCATTCTTATTTTTTACAATCTCATGCCAAATAGAAAGGGAGTATTCCCCTTAAATAGACCTTTTTGAAGACAGGAGAGAATTAAGATAGAGTAAATGGAAATGAGCCCTCAAATTACCCCTGAAATAACATTAAATAATACCTCAAAACTAATTCGGAGGGGAAGAATACACAAAAGGTTGTGGTGAAGCAATGTTCTAGCCCAACATAATTTACCAGGTTGACTGGAAATATCTGTCCACCAGGGTAAGAGGGGAACACAGTTCAGTTCAGGACACACCAGCGTAGAATGCATCCCAGCAGACCACAAGGAGGCTTTGAAAGTGACTGAATCAATAGGAGTAATGGCTGCTTGTGGAGCTCTCAACCAACAGACAATAAGAGGGTTACACAACTAGTCAGAAGGAGATTACAGGTATCACTTTGCTGGTAGTAGGGAATCAGTAGGTTGCATTACCCATACTCAGATCCAGTTCACAGTCCCAGTGCAACAAGAAGCAATAGCACAACAAAACTTGTGGAAATAGGAGAGCTGGGACACTGTTCATTGTTGTAGGGTGGAAAAAAAGTGGATGTGGTTATTCAAAGACCAGAGCACAGCATAGAAGAGTAGTAAACACACCATTCCTTAGATTATACCACCTTGGAAGAGCTGAAAACTAACAGGTTCTTAGTTGAAAATAGCTGCACAAAACCCCTGAAGTTTGGGACAGTGGGCCCTTTGCCCTGCAAGGCAAGTCTCACTTAGCAATGAGTTATAATTTAAGAAATACATTGAAACATTAGTAAATAATAGAAATATAACTCAGACAATAGAAAATTACTATGATGATAAGGAAAATCAAAACGCAAATTCAGAAGAAGACAACAAAGTTGAAGCTGTTAATTTCAAAAAATATGAACTGACTTCAGACCATAGAAGAGTTCAAAAAGCATTTTAAAACATCAATCAAGAGAAAAATTGGGAAGAGAAATGAGAGTGAGTCAAAAAATCTTGAAAAGTGATTTAACAGCTTGGTAAAGGAGAAGCAAAAAATACTGAAGAAAAGAATGCCTTATCCAAACAGAATAAGGTAAATAGTAAGAGACAGACAGAAATCCAGTGAGTAGAAGACCGACTTGAAAAGCACAATTGGTCAAGTGTAAAAAGAGTTACAAAAATTCACTGAAGAAAAGAAGTGCTTAAAAAGTAGAATTGACAGATTCCAATATACCTTAAATCCTTCACAGTCTCTGTTCCTGGGAAATCAAGGCTTAACAAAGCCACCAACAGGTTCATACAAATTACTAGCATCACAATCTTGCTTCCTCAGTCTTTGGCAGCTCTGGCTGAACATCAGAAATCCTCAGCAGCCTCAGTAACTTTGGCTGGCCCTTGGAAATCCTCAACAACTGCAGCAGCTCTGGTTGGCCCTCAGACTCAGCAGAAGTTTAGCTGGTTCCCAGAATCAAAGTCACTTCATACAAGTTCTCCAAATAAAAATAATTCTCTCAGGGGCAGCTGGGTGGAGCAGTGAGTAGAGCGTAGGCCCTGGAATCAGAAGGACCTGAGTTCGGATCTGGCCTCAGACACTTAACGCACACACAGACAAAAACCTAGCCGTGTGACCTTGGGCAAGTTATTTAACCCCAACTGCCCTCCAAAAAGCAAAAAAAAAAAATAATAATAATAATAATAATAATTCTCTCCAGCCTGGGGAGCCTTTCCTCTGTAGCCTCTCTGGTGGCAGCAGCTTCTGCATCCACAAAAGCTTGCTCCAATAAGATTTCTCTGACCCAGCAGGGAGTTCTCCACACACACACACACACACACACACACACACACACATTTGGCATTAGCTCCTTCCTGTTTCAGCCAACCCCTTCCTGTTATGTCAGCAACAGGGATTCATACTTTCTGTATCTTTAACAGAGGCTTGATTAATTACTAAGTGCTAAGTACCTCTCAGAAATACAAAACTACCTTCAAATTTCATTACAATTACATAGGTCTGAATCCCAAAAGAAAGAAAAAAATAGAAAGAAAAAAATCCATATGTACAAAAATATTTTAATAGGTCTTTTCTAATGGCAAAGAATTAGAAATTGAGGGGCTCTCCATCAATTGGGAAATGGCTGAACAAGTTGTACTATATGATTATGATAAGATACTGTTGTAATATAAGAAATGATGAGCAGAATGCTCTCAGAAATATCTGGAAAGACTTACATGGACTGAGACCATGTGAAATGAGCTGAACCAGGAGTACATCATTTATAGCAGCAGCAAAATTTTATGATCTAAGACAAGTCAATGTAATTCATTTGTAAAGTAAGAACTGATGAATATTTTTCACTTGTCTAATATAAAAATATTTTGCATGAATAGACATGTATAATACATATCAAATTGCTCGTCTTTTCAATGGCATAAAAGGGTAAAGAGGGAGAGAATTTGGAATTGGAGATTTTTAAGACAGATTTTAAAATATTTTACATGTAATTGTGGAAAAATAGAAATATTAAATAATTCATTTTTAAAAATAAATACTTGAAGACCCCCATCATGTCCTTTCTGAGTCATCTCTTTTTCAGGATACATATTCAAACAAACTTAACATATCAAGAATGTGAGACTCTTCATCCCCATGTTTGCCTTCCTTTGGACACTCTTCAATTAATTAAAATCCTTCTTAAACTTTTTTCCTAGAATAAAATTATGAACCAATAAAGCCATTACCATCATCATTGTCACCAACAATAATTAAATTATTCAGTGCTTTAAAGTTGGAAAACACTTTGCATATATCATATCATCATCTTAACACAGTACCCAATGAAGAAAGTGATATTATTTTCTCAATTTTATAGATGGGCAAACTTATACTAATACTGGAAGAAGTTAAATTATTTGTTCAAGGTCAGACAACTTCTCTGAGGCAAGACTCACACTCTTGCTTTCTTAATTGCATGCACAATGCTGTCTCCTCTTATAGAATCTAGCTGCCTTCATCCACTAAATACAGACCACCACACAAAATTTGGTATGACCAGAGTAAAATATCAACTATCTTCTGACTATTCCTTAAAGATATGGCCTAATTTAGGCAGCCCAAGATTACATAAGAATTTTTAAAGTAGATCTTTTTTGTGGTGATAAAGAATTTGAAATTGAGGGGTTATCCATCAATTCGAAATAGCTAAAAAAGTTGTATTACGTAATTGTGATGGAATATTATTGTGACATAAGAAATGACAATCAGGATGGTTTCAGAAAAAAAAAATAAGACTTAAATAAATTGATGCAAAGTAAAATGAGGACAGCTAGGAAAACATTGCATAAAGTAACAGCAATATTTTAAGTATGACAAACTCTGAAAGACTTTTTACATTGATCAAGACAAGTCTATCCACCTCCAGAGAAAGAGAAAACTAATGAACTCTGAATGCAGTGAAGCATACTTTTAAAAAATTCCATTTTTATTGCTTTTGTCACTGTTTTTGTTTTGTTCTCTTTGTTTTTTAACATGGCTAAAATGGAAAAGTTTTTCATAACTTCAAATCCAATACAACTATAAATATGCTTGTTTTTTCAAGGGTGAAGGAACAGCTAGAGTGAGAGAGAAAACTTGGAACATGAAATATATATATATATATATATATTTGGTTAATTTTTCATGAAATTGAGAGATATATGATGAAATATGTAAATATATTTTAAAATGAAAAGAACGAAATGCTGCGCTTTTTCTCACATTATGAATATATGCTGGTTCAAGCCTGGACATTTGCTTGAGATTTTCCTGAAATGTGCAGAGAGTGATATCTCAGTGCTCTGATCCTGGGCAAGCAAAACAATTGGTCACAGCTAAGGATAGAACTACCTTTTTCTATTTCCTAGCTTTCAGAGAGCTTGGAATTTTCTGTGTCATTTTTCCAATTTAAAACTAAAAAAGGACACTCTTAACAAATTTTTCCATTTCTCTACCATGGAGCTGTGAGTAATAATTCTCTCTATCAATGAGAAAATTCATAAGGAATTATTAAGACATGAACCCTAGGACACACGGGAAAACACTGAATTTCTGTCAAGCCTTTTTTGAAATAGTTCTTTGTGTTATGGAAATTTTTGTAACTGTAACAATGAATATTGGAAGATGATATTTAGTGTAAATTGCCATCAAAGACATATATGTAATAAGCTGTCTTTAAAATAACAAAAAAAAAAGAGCTGATTTCATATTTTTTCAAGGATATTTTTAAATGATTCCCAACAAAAGAGAAACAGATTGTAAAGGACTATAATTCACTCAGGAAAAAATATATTTAAGATTTAGAAAAGGAAGTAATGACTCATTTGCCTTTCTGAAACTATGGCGAATAGGTCTACTGAGGAAATGTTAAGTGTAAAGGTTCATGAATGAAGAAAAATAATCTTAACATAATGATAAAGTTGGCATTAAGTTTTTGAAATGATAGAATTCCACATACAAAAAAGTATTCCCTATTGTAGAATGATTTATGAGGAGAAATTACTACTAAAGGAAACAGAGGTATTGTTGCAATTATCAAAGGACTATTTTACGTTATTAATCTTCAAAGTGAAAATAAGCTATTAATTCTAAAACCCCATATGGAATTGGGTTATCTTACATTTAGGAAGTATAGTTCATCCTGAGGTTTTATAAAGAATACTTTCTCTGATTCTTTGCACTAATTAATGCATTATTATATTCTCAAGTAATTATGTGTTCTTCATTAGCATGAATATCAATTAAGATTTTTTCCCCATAGAAAATAATATCCATGCTACTGCTACACAGGTCACTTGACACAGAAATGGTGGTAATTATGAAACCTGAGCTTCATAGACATTGGGTCTCAGCAGTGTTACATACTTTCAAAAAATATGGAAGACATCACCCTTAATTGGACAGTCTTTACTAAAAGAAAAGATATAATTATATAGATGATAATAAATATTTGATGATAGTCATGCTACACTGCATCTTTTGTATGAACACAAAAAACCAATTAATTTTACTTTAACCCCCTATGCCACTTTATACGTGAAGTGTTTTATGATCACTGATAGTCTATAATTTGTTTTTGAACAGTTTTTTATTATTATTATAATCTATAGAATGTTAGGGTTCTATGAGACAAGAAGAGTAGATCCTTGGAAAACGTAGAACTTCATTGGGTGTTAAAATTAAATACTACTTCACTAGGGAATGAGATATAACACAAGCATAAGAGGGGGAGGAGGAAAGATAGCCGGGTAGAAGCAGGAAAACTCCCTGTGCTCCCCCCATAACTACCTAATTACCTATAAAAATTACTCTAAACAAACCTTAGAACAGAACACCCAAAGTGACAGAGAGAATCAAACCTCCCACTGAAGAGAGATTAGCCAGCAGACAGGAAAGGTACATCACAGCTCACTGGGAGCAGAGGCCAGCCCAATGTGAGTCCTAGGTTTTAGCCTCAGGACAGCCTGACTAGGCACAGCTAGAGGGACTTCAGGAGAGTGAAACACCACCAGCTGTGGCATTTTCCAGAATTATGAAACCATAAATGCCAAAGACAAAGTGAGAGGTCAGTGGAATTTGGGAAAATAGGGTCTGGGAGTGCTATCTGGCAACTGCCCCCTCGAGGGAGAAGCAGTTGAGGCATGGCAGCCATGCAGCCCAATGGCAGCCCCAGAGCTCCTGTCCTGCAGATTATAGGGGGACCAAGAAACCATTCTGAAGGGTAATTGCTCTTGCTTAAACCTGCTTGGATCTGGATTGCTGTCTAGACTGGAGGTTGTGGGGTATTTGACCAAGTGCCAGAATCAGTGGGGGCCTCAGAGAGGGCAGCCTACCAAGAGATCTAGCACTTGTGAAAAGCCCAACAATTTGGGACAAAGCTTTCCTCTCTGGAAGCAGGGTTCTACTGTGGCAAAAAGCTCAAAAGTCAAGTAATTGAGTGGCAACATGAGCAAGCAAAGGAAGAAATGCAAGCACAGCAATATGACTTTGGATTCCTTTTGTGGGGAGAAAAATTATCAAAACATGGAACAGGAGGAAGAAAACAAACCAAGAAGTCTTGCGTCAAAAGCTTCCACAAATAATATGTCCTACAGGACATAGAGGAACTTAAGAAGAATTTTGAAAACCAAATAATAGAAGTGGAGGAAAAATTAGGAAGAGGAATATGCAAGAAAATCATAAAAAGTAAGTCAAAAACCTGAGTGAAGAAATTAATATATTAAAAATAGAGTAACTCGGGGGGCGGAGCCAAGATGGCAGAGTAGAAACAGCACATCCAAGCCTCTCTGACCCCAGATTCTCCACAAACTATGTAAAAAAGGAATCTGAAAAACTTCTGGAGCACCCAGCACCCACAGAACGACACAGAGAAGCTAACCTCCCGCTGAGGACAGCCCAGCACCCTGCAGGAAGGACCAGCGCAGCGGTCTGGGAGCCGGCAGCGTGCAGAGCACAGAGCTCAGGAGCCGAGCCCAGCCGAGCCGAGCCCAGGTCCACGTGAGCCGAGGTTTTAGCCCCAGGGCGGCAGGGCCAGCAGCCGGCTGGAGGAACCCCAGAACACCAGGAACTGTGGCGACCCCAGAATTATCAACATAGACTTGCCTAGGACAAAGTAAGAGGTTAGTGTCCTATGGACTTTGGGACCTGTATTTGGGGAATGCGTCAGCTCCCTCCCCTGGGGGCTAGAAGCCGCTGAGGAGACACGCCATTTTGTAGTTTTCATAGGCATTTCCCAGCCTACAAATCGTGGGGAGATCCAGCGATCAGTCTTGGGGGGTAATCGCTCTTGCTTTAACCTCCCTGGATCTGGATTGTGATCTAGGGTGGAAGTTGTGGTTGGGTTTACAGCTTGCCAGAAACAGAAGTTGCCTCCCACACATTCGGGACGAAAATTCCTCTAGCTGGCCTTAAAGCCATAGTGTGGCAACAAGCCCAAAAGTCAAGCAATTAAGTGGCAACATGCCAAGGCAAAGGAAACAGAAAAATGCAACCCTAGACTCCTATTTTGGGGGCATAGAGCGGGAAAAGGACTGTGATGTCAGAAGTCCTGCTCCAAAAGCCCCAGGGGAAAACATGAGCGGGTTGCAGGCCATAGAGGACCTTAAGAAGGACTTTAAAAATCAAATAAGAGAAGTGGAGGAAAAATTAGAAAGAGAAATGAGAAGGATGCAGGAAAAGTATGAAATGAGGGACAACAGCCTGACTGAGGAAAACAACACCTTAAAAAATAGACTAGCTCAAATGGCAAAGGAGGCCCAAAAGGGCACTGAGGAGAAGAATGCCTTAAAAAGTCGAATTTGCCAGATGGAAAAAGAATCTCAAAAGTTCACTGAGGAGATTCATTCCTTCAGAGTTAGACTGGAGCAAATGGAAGCTAGTGACTTTATGAGAAATCAAGATACTATTAAACAGATCCAAATAAATGGGAAAAAAAAATTACAAGGAAATGTGAAATATCTCATTGAAAAAAAATGACTGTCCTGGAAAATACATGCAGGAGAGATAATTTTAAAATTATTGGACTACCTGAAAGCCATAATAAAAACAAAGCCTAGAAATCATTCTTCAAGAACTTCTCGAGGACACTTTCCCTGATGTTTTAGAACAAAAAGGCAAAATAGAGGTTGAAAGAATCCACCAATAACCTCTTGAAAAAGATCCAAAAAAGAAAACTCCTAGGAATATTATGACCAGATTCCAGAGTTCCCAGATCAAAGGAAAACTATTACAAGCAGCCAAGAAGACACAATTTGAATATTCTGGAAACACAATCAGAATAACAAAAGATCTGGCAGCTTCTACACTGAGGGATGAAAAGTCTTGGAATATGATATTCTGGAGGTCAGAGGAGCTGGGATTAAAACAAAGAATCACCTACCCAGCAAAACTCAATATCATGGTTCAGGGGAAAATAGGGTCATTCAATGAAATAGAGGACTTTCAAGCATTCTTGATGAAAAAACCAGAGTTGAATAGAAAATTTGCCATTCAGGTACACGAAGCAAGAGAAACATGAGAAGGCAAACAGGGAAAAGAAATCATAAGGAAGATATCAATGTTGTACAATTTACATTCCTGCATGGAAAAATGATTATTGTAACTTATGAAACTTTTCTCCATATGAGAATAGTTGAAGAGAATACATATCTACCTCTATCTCTATATCTATATCTATACACACACATAGAAATACCTAATGTCTATATAAGAGGGTATATCTGCATATGAATACATACATGAGTTTGTGTATATATAAATGTACAGGGATACATAGACAGAAGGCACAGGACCAATTGAATAGGAAGGGATGATACTTAAGAGGTGAAATTGAGAGGTGTGAGAGAGATATAATGAGAGGAAATGGGGAGAGACAGAATGGAATAAATTATCTCATATTGAAAAGGCAATCAAAAATGTTATAATGGAGGGGAAGAACAAGAAGGCAAAAGGAAATGATTCAACCTCATTCTCAATGAATTTGGCATAGGGAGGGAATGACATATACACTAAATAGGTTATCTTGCCCTACAGGAGTGTAGGGGGAAAGGGGACGAGAGGGTGGATGATGTAGGGGAGAACAAGTTGGGGGGAGGGAAGTTGGAGGCACACACTTCTGAAAAGGGATGGGATGAAAGTAGAGAATAAAACAAGTGGGGGGGAGGGATAGGATAAAGGGAAATATAGTCAATCTTTCACAATAACCACTATGGGAATGTTTTACATGGCTTCACACCTGTAAAACTTATATTTATTTTCTTGTCTTCCTAGTAGGGGTGGGTGATAAGGGTGAATGAAAAGAATCTGAACTTCAAAGTTTTAAAATCAAATGTTTAAAAATATATATTATTTTCTACATGCAACTGGGAAAAAAAAAGATGTACAAGCACTGGGGTATGGAGATCCATCTTGCCCTACTGGCAAGTTGGAGATGGGATGGGAGAGGGTATAGGAGAGAGCAGATTGGAGGAGGGGGTATACAGTGGGATTGCTGCTTTGGGGTGGTGGGGGGGAGAGAAAAGGAAAAAATTGTAACCCAAAATCTTACGGAAATGAATGATGTAAACTAAAAATAAACATAACACTTAAAAAAAAAACACAAGCATGAAAGAACAAATTGGTCAGTCAACAAACATTTGTGGAGCACTGATTATTGCCAGGTACTGTAACAAGAATCAGGGATACAAAGAGAGAGCAAGGCAGACTCCTGGTCATTCCCTCAAAGAATTCACATGTTCACATTTTAATGGGGGGGAGAATAATTAAAAATAATGTACATAGAAGGGAGATACCGTGCAAATGGAAACTTTTCTTCACACTAGTGGATAATTGGGCTGCTTAGAGTATTGCATCAATCATTAACAGGCACTGCGTATCCTTCTTGTGCAGGGAACAGCTAGCAGTCTAGTTTGGCTGGAACTTAGAATGTGTGAAGAAGAAGAATATGCAGTCTGGAAAGGTAATCTGGAGCCATGTAACGAATGGCTTTAAATGCCAACTGAGTTTCTATATATCTTGATGACAACTGGAATGACATGTTCTTTAAGAGAATCACATGTTCAGACATGTACTTTACGAATATAGATTGGCATCTATGTGTAAAATGGATTAAAATTGATAAGAATTGGAGAGACTAATTTAGATTATTCTAACAGTCCAGGTAAGAGATGATGAAAGGCTGGGGATTATGGTACATGCCTATAAAATTTGCTAGAGAGGAGTCTGAGACTAGAGGATCTCTTGTACTCTAAAGGTTTGAACTGCAATGTGCTAAGTCTGTGGTGTCAAATTCAAGTAGAAATATATCCATATAGGCCACATATTGGTGTAGAAAATGAATAAATAGCATTATCTATGTTGTATTTCTGTTAATTTTCCTAAACATTTACCAATTACATATTTAATCTGGTTTCACTCAGGAGATATGTGAGCTATTACCGTGAATTTGACACTTCTGTGTTAAACCAATGAAGTGTCTGTATTAAGTCTGGCACAAATGTGCTGAGTTGTGAAAGCAGGAGTCACAAGCATGCTTAAGGAGTGATAAACTGCCTTAGGTCAGAAATGGAGCAGGTTTAATATATTGTGTTGAATAGTTCAGGCCTGAACAATGATTTTAGTGAGAAGGGTACAAATGTAAAATAATGGTGGAGGTAAAAAACAATGTCTTAACAAAACTGATTTTATATGGGTGGAAAGAATGAATAAGGGAAGGTCTTGATACAATCCCAAGAATGTAAAGCTAAATGACAGTAAGAATGATCATACTCTCAACAGAGAAAAGGATATTCCAAGGGAGTGGAAGGGAAGTCTTTATTATTTTTTTTTTGCCAGAGATGGGGGAAAGATGTGTTCTGTATTTCACATGTTGAGTTTAAGACATCTGTGAGATTTCTAATTTGAAATGACCAATGTGTAGTTGCTGATGCTAGAACTTGGGTTTAATGGAGAGATGTAGTTTTGGGAGATATCTGCTTATAAAATAATGAATACATTGTAGCTGAAGTAAAATTTAATCTCCTTCTTAAGCTGAATCTAAGGTCTTCCTGTTATATGGCTATATTTCTAGTCTTATCTTCCATTATTGCCCTCCATATTATCTTTTATACCACCCAAACCAGACCAGTTTCCAAATTTCCTCAGCACTTTATTTCTTCTAGACTTCCATTTGGCCATCCTTTCTGGTTAAAATCCCTTCCCTACAATCTTGGCCTCTCAAAATCTCATATATTTTGAATAATAATTATAACTAGCTTATAAATAAAAGTTGTAATTACTGTTTTAAGTAAAGTATTTTAAGCGAAGATGCTTACAGGAACTCTGGTTCACAAAGCATATTCCTTATTGTGTTACTCTGTGATTAAATGAATATTCTACTCCATCCAATGAAGTTATTTATTTAGAACTGGAATTAGGCATTGTTCTTCCAATATTCTGAGAAATGGATTCTTCTCCCAGGATTCCAATGTCCATAGAGGAATACCTAATACTTGCTGCCAGGCTTCCTGACTTTCAGTCTAGACCTCTACTATGTTTTTACCTGATACCAGATAGACACTATTTGTTCATTCTCATTGCATTTTCCAAGACTCATCTACTACCTTCAAAGTGATTTTTCAAGGTCTGAGATAAAGCTGCAGGACTTCCCCTTATCATCTGCTTCCAATTTTTTTTCTAAAATATTGTCTAACTATTGAGAATTGCAGGAATGATCTTTTCTCATTGCATCCTCCATCCAGCTAGGGTTCTCTGGTTCTGGTCCCAGTTTATGTCATCTTCGTCCTGTACACCTAATTGAGCTTGAACATTCTAAGAAGAGAAATATTTTATTTCATGTCTGCCCTTACACTAGATCATATTTAATTGGCTTTTTTTTGCAGGATGACATGGAAGTGTAGTGTAATGGAGTGGAATTAGATAAAAGTTGTAAGTAATTGTATTGTAGATTTATAAAGTAATTGGTAACCTTTTCTCATCCCAGATTGTGCTGTGCTGAGTATTCTTCTTTCCCCCTTTCCTGGAGGTGAAAAAACAATATGTGAAGGTATTTTGGATAACCATACCCAGTTAAACATGATATGGCAATTGAGGAGGTGAGGTATTTGTCCAGGCTGCTAAGCCTTTGCTGGGTGCAGGGGGTGGGATTGCTGCAGAATTAATTATACTCAATGCATTCTGACTCAAAGCAAAATCAATGTGGGTATTAACCTATGTAAAAATAAGAGGGGGGTGTTTATGTACTCAGTAAATGGGAAGCACCTTTTTGTAATTCTAAAAGATTGCTGCAAATCATAATGTAAGAAAGACAATTCAGAATGGACTCACTGTGTTCCAGTCTAGCATTTGAACAGTTACAGCACCCCAAATAGGAACAATGTGATACCTGTCAATGATAATGAAATTGATATACAACATAAAAGTAGCTTTTTCTTTACAAAAAGATTTAGTGATTCCATTAATTGGCTACAAAAAATTATAGAGAGAATAACTAGGTAAAGCTGGTGAACTACAAGAGAGTGATAGACATCGATATGCTATCTCAACAACCATAAACATGCTCCCTCGACCACTGATAAAAATTAGTCCATATGTTCTAGTGAAAGTGAGAAGAAAGTAATATGGTTTGGATGTGTCAAGCTGATTTGTTTGACTAGAGAGAGTCATGAAAAAGTAGTCAATAAGTTTAAGTGAGTGCAGGAGAAACAAAAGCAGTTAAGTTGACAACAGAGATATTTAAGGTCAAAGCAAGAGACCTTATTTAACAGAAGGATTTGTAGAAAATTATAAATGAATATATTCAGGAGAGAGAAAGGAGAAAAAAGGAAATTTCTGGAAACAAAGGAAGGAGCTAATACTACATACATCCATATAAGGAAATATCTGGAATTGGAACTGTAGAGAAATTGGTTTTTCATGACATGTCATTTAGCTATTGAAAACATACTATTGTGGTTTTGTAATAAGACAATACTGACCTATGACAATAAATCAAAGTGTTTTTAGCACCATGAAAAAAACATAATTGTTTACTTAAAAAGACACAAAGATTTATGCAGCTGCATTATTTTAATTTATATCTAAATGGCCTTTGTAGTTAGGAACATGTGCATTCCTTCCTACATTAATTATACAATTAACTGACAAAACATAGATACATTATGATCTAAATTTTGGAGTGAATATCCTTGATCAATGGTCACCATTGATCAATGAGATTATAGCCATAATTGAAAGGACATCAAAACTGACGTAAGAATACCAAAAATTCTATCCTAGTTTTGAGATACATTGTGGATATGATTTACTTAAACCCAAGAAAATATGTCTCATGCTGAACCTTACCTTCAGCCTTGAGGCTTGCCCAGGGCTCAGCAAAGAAAATGGAGAAGGTGGGAGCACTGCCAATCTCCAGGCTTGCCATTGTCATTCAGATTCTTGAGAAGACTGAAAGACAGGGTATTGGGAGGTGGCTCTACCAGTATTACCTCCATGACCATCTTTCCTCCAATGTCCCTCCTGGTGAGATGGTCACAGTTATAGAGGTGTTGGTTCCTGGGGCTTCCTCCAAGGGGATACCTTGGAGTAGTACTCCTTGGACCAGTGACCCTATTTGTGTTATTGAAAGCAGGTTTCCCCCCTGCCCAAGTGACTGGGCTTCCTCCAAGGGGGTCCCCTGGAAGGGTTTTTCCTGGCCATGGCAGAAGCTAAGGATTGAGCACGTTCTCTGTCTCTGGTTTGTTCCCTGTATTCTTTTTTATTTTTTTAAGATATCTATTTCTAGTTTTAATAATTTAAGTACTTTATGTTTTTTTTTTCAAATTTCCTTTACTTCCCTCCCCCCTCCCCCTATGACAGCATATACTCCAGTATAGGATCTGCAAATACATTCATATTAGACATTATTCCAATTACAAAGTCATATTGCACTAGTTGGGATGAAAGATGGTAAAGAAGAAATAAAACCAAACAATGAAAAGAAAAAGATCATTTAGTTTGCTTCCATCAGGATTCAGGCTCAGTTCTTTCTAGCTATATCTCTGGATGGCGCATTTCTCTCTTTCTTGAGTATTTCGGGATTGACTTATATCAATGCTTTGCTGAAAAGAGTCCAGTCTGTCATAATTGGTCATCACAGATATGGTATGTCTGTGATTGTATACAAATTTCTTCTGATTCTACTCTGCTAGCTCAGCGTCAGTTTGTATAAGTCTCTCCAGGTAATGATGAAATCCGTCACCTCCTCGTTTCTTATAGCACAATAATATTCCATTACATTCATATACCATAACTTGTTTAGCCATTCCCCAATTGATGGGCACTCCTTTAGTTTCCAATTCTTTGCAACTATAAAAAATGCTGCTATAGATATTTTTGTATATATGGGTCTTTTTCCCACTTCTGTGATCTCTTTGGGATATAATCCTAGAAGTGGTGTTGTTGGGTCAAAGGGTATGAAATTGTTTATAATCCTTTGGGCATAATTCCAGATTGATCTCCAGAATGGTTGGATAAGTTCACAACTCCACCAGCAATGTACTAGTGTTCCAATTTGTCCATGTCCTCTCCAGCATTTGTCACTTTCTTGTTTTGTCATCTTAGCCAATCTGACTGAAGAGATGTGGTATCTCAGAGTTGTTTTGATTTGCATTTCTCTAATCAATAGTAATTTAGAGAATTTCTTCATATGTTTATAGATATCTTTAATTTCTTTCTCTGAAAACTGCCTGTTCATATCCTTTGACCATTTATCAATTGGGGAATGACTTGTATTCCTATAGATTTGGCTCAATTCTCTATAAATTTTAGAAATGAATCCTTTATCAGTGTACCCTGTATTCTTTATCTTCTGTTGCAACTAGGTCTCTGTTATTAAAGACTCCAAAGGCTGTCTCCAGTAATTGGGCCTGATATGTTTGGAGTCCCAATGCAAATTTCTGCAGTTTCTGCCTAATATCTGGGGCAGATTGACTAATAAAATATGTGTTAAGAATTGCTGTCCCTTCTATAGAGTCAGAATCCAAATTTGTATACTTTTTAATAGCTTCTGCAAGTCTATCTAGCAAAATGGTAGGTTTTTCTTTATTTGTCTGAGAAATTTCTCTGACTTTCTGATAATTCACTTGCTTTTGAAATGCAATTCTTAGGCCTTCTAACAGGCAAAGTACCATATGGTCTCTCTTCTCCCTATTCTGCTCAATTTGATAATTCTGTCCTGGGTCACTAGTGGGCACAGCAGCTGTTCCTGAGGGGCGTTTTCTGGGGTCATTGCTAGCCAAATAATCCCCTAATTTTGGGCCTTGTTCCCAGATTCTCCTCTTCTCCTCAGTGGAATAACAGGTAGAGAAGAGTATATGCTCAAATTGCAGGAAATAAGTCCCAAAAGCTTCAGTATACTTTGTTGGGTTTTCAGAGAATTTACCCAACTTTTCTTTAATTTGATTGAGATCTGAAATGGAGAATGGGACATGCACTGTAGTTGTCCCACCCGATGAGAGAGCTGCTTCACTTAAGGGAAAAAGTCCTGAAGGTTCTATAGAGACAGAGGCTTAGGAAAGGAGATTGGAATTCCCACTTCTTGTGAGAAAGTGACTGGTGGGGTGCTGGCTGAACTGGATCAGACTTCAAGACTGGGGGATCTGGCTGGCAAATGGGAAAGTCAGCCGGCACCTGAGGAGTAGAAGCAGTCAGAAGAGGAGATACCTCTATGACTGCCTCAGGGCTAGGGCCTGAGGGCTGAATGGGTGTTGCCGAATGGGAAGGGGCCACAGAGGAGGCACTACAGCCTGACCAGTGGTTGGGACCTGAGCAGGCATCCCTGAAGGGGGAGGGGCCATGCTGGGAGATGCAGGGTAGGAGACATGGATGGTGTAGGAGACAGGAAATGAGGGATGTTCAGCTAGAGGAAAAGGGAAGGAGAACCAAGGAGAAAAGGTTTGGGGTGCAGCAGAAGGGGCTGGGGTATCTGCCTCAGTGACCTGAGGAGGAGTTGGTGATGGGGGAGAGGCTGGGACTGAGGCCATAGGAAAGTTCTCATTTAATTGGTCCCTGTTCCCCCTCTGTGGAGAGGCTCTAGCTTCAAGCATCTCACAGTCTTTCCTGAGAACCTTGTTATGAGAAAGTTCAAAAAAAGCCATTAAGTAGGCAATTTCTATGAATCTTCTTTCTTTGCAACAGTATGATTCTAATGGCAAGAGAGCATTCTCTTTTAAAGTCCCCAAAACAGGCCATGACTCATCATCCTTTCAGCTATACCTAAGCCAAACAGTGTTGCAAAAAAAAAAATGCCAACTTTTCCTTTTCAAGATCTCCAGAGAACCTATTTTTTTCCAGTGTTATAAAAGACAACCCATAGGTGAACTTTTGGGAGCAATAGGCTTAGGACTTGTAAGTCACTTTCTGCATAAAGAAAGGTTTGAGAGTAAGCCTCGAAAAACAAGCAAACACAAAAACCCCACAAAATACGTGAAGTTTTCCCTGTTCCCTAGAGCCAAGAGAATTGCAGGATTATGACTTAAATTTCCAGATGGGAAGTCTATCCTTATCTTCCATTCTTTAGAAACTGTGCACATGTCCATGTTCTCCAAAATAACCAAATAGGACCAAAAACCTGAAGTCAGGAGGAGCATAGAACAGCCTCCTAACTGTCTGACCTAATGGGACCTGAGAGGTCAGGTCCAAAAAAAAAAAAACCAAACAAATAAACCTGCACTTTCAAGGTACTAGGTAAAGAGAGAGGCTTCCGTACCTTCCAGTCCCAGGTGAAGAAGAACTCTAGATTAACAGTGTTTCCTGTTCAGGGAACCATAAAAATTAAGAGGTTACCTACTAAGAGCAATAGGGTGTCTCTGGAGACGCCTGTAGCAGCAAGCATCCCAGCATCCCCAGGGTGGCTGCCAACACACGTTCTTAGATATACTTTTCTAAAGGAAAGCAACTCAAAATGGGTTAACAATCTTGCTCTAATCAATCAAACATACCATTTACCTAGTTCAGGGGAAAAAGTCAGGACAGACAGGTTACAAGCAGAAGTTACAAGACAGAGAAACATTTCAGATCAAACAGACAGGCCTCCAACTGACCAACATTATACCTAGTCACAGTTACCAGAGAGGGAAGCATCAACATCTGGGTTTTTCAAAGCCCGGGGGCTCTCAACGACTTTCCAGAGTCTCATTTGGTCAAATCACACTACAGATCTCAAAGTAAGCCCCAAAACAACACCTCACGTCAGGGATTATATAGCCTTCTCCTGGCTCAGACAATGTAACAACCCTCTTGACCCACTGCCCAATCACAAAGCATCTCCTGAAAAACAAGCCTCCCAGCACATGCTCCAGGTGCACTTAACACAGGGGCAGGGAAGATCTTAAAAATTTACATTCCTATAACAACCATAAAATACCAACACACTGGGTCCTGCCTAATGAATTCAACTCAAGTCTTCTCAGCCAAAGAAAAGTAAAATGCATTAGTATTTTGCTTGCATTAGACAGAGTAAATCAGTGCTAGGTCATTCTATGGTGCTCTCACTACTCTTATGGCATTCTATGGCACTCTCAGACCACATGGTGTGAGATGGGATCTTATATACAGAAGGTTGTGGGAGGAATCCAGGGGTTGTCTAGAGGAGGAGTTTGGGGGGGCGCTCTTCAGGAGGAGTTAATGAGGTCAATGAGTGATTAAAGGTGGCAAGCACTTGGAGACCACAAACAATGGTAGGCTAGACCAGTTCAAGGGTGGATCCACAAACAATGGTCAGCTAGGCCAGTTCAAGGGTGGCAAGTCAAGTAACAGACGTTCCTCATCAAATGGGAAGATCTAATCAAGAGTCCAAGGGAGGTTCCCAGAGTCTGTACCTCAAGGACTTAAGAAGAGATTGAGGGGGCTCCCAGAGCCCATACCTGTTGTACATTATCTGCATTCTTTTTGGTTGTCTACATTCTTTTGTGTCATGTAGACCTTCAATTGGGGGTATACAAACTCTGTGAGCCCCTTGCATCTTTGACACTGTATGAAATGGCCCTGTAATAAAAAAGACTATTGATTACATCCCCATCTTGTTATTCTCACCACTCGCTAGTCTATCAATTGCGCTGGCCACAGTACTCCATGCCTTGATCCGTTTTATTCCCCCAAAAATGATTCTTTTGTCTGTGCTTCCTCTGCTTGCTCATTTTGCTAGCCAATTACTTGACTTTTGATCTCTTTGCCTTTATAGAACTCTGCTTCAAGAATGGAGAGAGCTTGGTCCCAAATCACTAGGGGTTTTACAGCTGCTGGAACTATTAGGAGGGCACCCTCTCTATATCCCCTACAAGCTCTGGCACCTGGACCCACACCCCAGGACTACCACCCAAGACAATGATCCAAATCCAAGTAGGTCAAAGCAAAACTGATTACCTTCTGAATGGTTGCTTGGTTCCCCTAAAATTTGCAGGCCATGATATCCCAAGGCAGCTGCTGGCCTCCACTGCTTCTTGCCCCAGAGGGCAGTGGCTGGACCATGCTTTTCAATCCCCCGTTCCAACAGAGCTCCACATTGACTTTTTACTTTGTCTTTGGCATTTATGGGTTTAGAAGTCTAGAAACTACTGCAGGTGCTGGTGACTCATTCTCCTGAAGTCTGCTCTGGCCACTGCTGTTTAGGGCTGCCCTGGGGCTAGAGCCAGTGCTCACATGGAACTGAGCTCAGTTCCCAGTTAGGGAGCCTCCTTTCTGCCTGCCAGGCTGCCTTCAGT
Source organism: Gymnobelideus leadbeateri (assembly GCA_011680675.1). Classification (NCBI taxonomy): domain Eukaryota; kingdom Metazoa; phylum Chordata; class Mammalia; order Diprotodontia; family Petauridae; genus Gymnobelideus; species Gymnobelideus leadbeateri. Next base: position 100,158 of record WOXC01004366.1, read on the forward strand.
AGGTAAATTGTTCCTCTCTTTCTCTTTCTGGGTTTTGTAGCTCTAAAATTTGTTTAGAGTAATTTTTTTACATGTATTGAAAGTGATTGGAGGGGGCCGCTAGGTGGCACAGTGAGTAGAGCATCTGGACCTGAGTTCAGATCTGACCTCAGACATTTAACACACACACAACAAAAACCTAGCCGTGTGATGTTGGGCAAGTTACTTAACCGCAATTGCCCTAAAAAAAGTGATTGGAGCGGGAGTTCTCACCAAGTTTGTGCTTCTACTATGCCATCTTGACTCTGCCCTCTCATCATTTCATATGGAACAATAGTATTCTATTATATTTACATGTCATCATCTGTTCAGTCATTCCCCAATTGATAGACATCCCCTCAATTTTCAATTCATGACCACCATAGAAGAGTTGCTATAAATATTTTTATACATGTGGGTCTTTTCCTGTTTTTTATAATTCATTTGGGATATGAACCTAGAATTGTTGTTGCTGTGTCAAAGGGTATGCACAGTTTTATAGTACTTTGTGCATAGCTACAAATTGCTCTTTGGAAGGGTTGACACAACTTCACCAGCAATGCATTAGTATTCCAATTTCCCACATATTCTCCAGTATTTATCATTTTTTGGTTTTGTCATTTTAGACAATCTGATAGGTGTGATGTGGCACCTCAAAGTTGTTTTGATTTGCATTTCTCCAATCAATAATGATTTAGAGCATTTATTTTTCATATGACTACAGATAGCTTTAATTCCTTCTGCAAAAAACTTTTTGTTCATATCCTTTGAGTACTTATCAATGGAAGAATTCTAGGTAAAGAAATGAATCTTTTGGGGGCAAAGTCAAGGCAGTGGAGAAGAAACAGCACTTCCACAGAGCTCCAGTCCATACCACTTCAAAATTATGTGAAAGGGGGACTCTGAACGATCTCTAGAGCTTCAGAACCCACAAAATGACATGGAGAATCTAACCTCCCTCTGAGGACAGCCTGGCAGTACGACATGGAGCAGCTAGCACAAAGCTGTGGGAGCCGTGCCCAGGACCACATGAATCAGAGGTTTTAGGCCCAGGGTGGCCCAGAGCAGCAGCTGGCTGGAGGGACGCCAGAACACCAGGAGCTGTGGTGTTTCTAGAATTATCTACACATAGATGCCATGGACAAAGTGAGAGGTTAGTACCCTAGGGACTTTGGGACTCATGGGAAGAGAGAATCATCTTGTTCCCCTGGGGGCAAGGAGCCACTGAGGAGCCAGCACAGTTTGCGACACATTGCCACATTGCAACTTCAGCTCCTGGCCTGTGAATTGTAGGGGGATTCAGAGATCAGTCTGAAGGGTAATCGCACTTGCTTTAACCTTCTTGGATCTAGATTGCGGTCTGGGGTGGAGGTCTTGAGGTGTGTTACCAGCTTGCCAGAGTGTGTGGGGGCTTCAGGGAGGGCACCCAACTAATACCTCCGGCAATTGAGAAAACCCCATCATTTGGGATGGAAGCTCCCCTGGCTGGTGGCAGAGTCCTACAGTGGCAACAAGCCCAAAAGTCAAGTAATTGAGTGGCAATATGACTAGGCAAAGTAAACAAAATAAGCAGAAAAATTCAACATTGGACTCCTCTTTTGGGGACAAAGAGGATCAAAGCATGTAATAGTAGGAGGACTGTGAGGTCCTGTACCAAATGCCCCAAATGAAAATACAAGCTGTGTGCAGGCCATAGAGGACCTTAAAAAACAGATAAGAAAAGTTGGGGGAAATTGGGAACACAAATGAGAAAGATGCAAGAAAAGTATGAAATGAGAGTCAACAGCCTGACTTAGGAAAATAACACCTTAAAAATAGACTAACTTGGGCGGCTAGGTGGCGCAGTGAATAGAGAGCCAGCCCTGGAATCAGAAGGACCTGAGTTCGGAGCCGGCCTCCGACACTTAATCCATACAAACAAACAAAAAAAAACCTAGCCGTGTAACCTTGGGCAAGTTACTTAACCCCAATTGCCCTAAAGGGGCGGCTAGGTGGCGCAGTGAGTAAGAGTGCCAGCCTCGGAGTTTGGATGACCCGAGATCAGATCCGGCCTCAGAAAATGAGCACCCACGCATAAATAATGACTAGCTGTGTAACCTTGAGCAGGTTACTTAACCCCAATTGCTTTAAAAAAAAAAAAAAGAAAAAGAAAAAGAAATAAAAAAATAGACTAACTCAAATGGCAAAAGAGGCTCAAAAAGGCAATGAGTAGAGGAATGCCTTAAAAAGCCGAATATGACAGATGCAAAAAGAATCTCAAAAGCTCACTGAGGAGATTCATTCCTTCAGAAAAGACTGGAGCAAATGGAACCTAGTGACTTTATGAGAAATCAAGATGATGTAAAACAGATCCAAGTAATTGAAAGAATAGAAGGCAATGTGAAATATCACATGGGAAAAACCACTGACCTGGAAAATAGATCCAGGAGAGATAATTTAAAAATTATTGGAGTACCTGAAAGCCATGATCAAAGAAAGAACCTAGAAATCATCCTTCAAGAAATTCTCAAGGAAAATTGTCCTGATATTTTAGATGCAGAGGGTGAAATAGAGATTGAAAGAATCCACAGATCACCTCCTGAAAAAGATCCCAAAAAGAAAACTCCTAGGAATATTGTAGCCAGGTTCCAGAATTACCAGATCTAGGAAAGAACATTAAAAGCAGCCAGGAAGAAACAATTTCAATATTGTGGAAACATGATCAGGATAGTGCAGGATCTGGCAGCTTCTACCCTGAGGTATTGAAGGGCATGGAATATGATATTCCCTGTGGGCAAAAGTACTGGGATTAAAACCAAAAGTTGCCTACCAAGCAAAACTGAATATCATGTTTCAGGGGTAATTATGGTCATTCAGTGGAATAGAGGACTTGCAAGAATTCTTGAGGAAAAAAACAGGGTTAAATAGGAAATTTGACATTCAAACACAAGGAGCAAGAGATTCTTGAGAAGGTAAACAGGGAAAAGAAATTATAAGTAACTTCTCAAAGCTGAACTATTTACATTCCTACATGGAAAAATAATAACTGTGACTGATGAAAATTTTCTCAGTATGAAAATAATTGAAGAAGGTTATATGGGCATATGAAGACATATGTGAATGTGTGTGTATATGTTTGCAGATATACATGGATAGAGGGCACAGGTTGAATTTTGTGGGAAGGGATGATACTTAAGGGGTAAAGTTAAGAGGTGAGAGTGGAATGTGGCAAGAGGAGATAGGGAGAGACAACGTGGGGTAAACTATCTCATGTAGAAGAGGCAAGGGGAAGTAGTTGCAAGGGAGGATAACAACAGGAAGGCAAAACTATATCCTCATTGAATTTGGCTCAGGGAGAGAATGACTTATATAGTAAACAGGATATCTTACCCTGCAGGAGAGTAGGGAGAAGGTGTATATGAGGGGGGATGATGGAGGGGAGGGCATTCTTAAGGGAGGGGAGGTTGGAAATACCCACTTTTGAAGAGGGACAGGATCAAATTAGGGAATGGACCAGGTGGGGGTAGAATGGGTGTTAGGGAAATATAAGCAGTCTTTTACAATAAATCTACTATGGTAATGTTTTACATAGCTATACATGTACAACACATACTGAATTGCTTATCTTTCCAATGGGAGTGTGTGACAAGGGACGAAGGGAATGGATCTGTAATTCCAAGTTTTAAAATAAAATATTTCAAATATAAAAAAAGAAAGAAAGAAAAAGAAAAAAAGAAAATAGCTGATGAAGTGTATATGGATATATGAATACATTTCTGAATGTGTGTATATATGTTTACAGGTATACATAGATAGATGGTGCTGTTTGAATTTAATGGGAAGGGATGATATTTAAGGGCTGAAATTGTAGAAAAGGTGAGTGCAAGTGGCTGCAGGGGAGGGGAAGAACAAGAATGCAACAACGCAAAACCTTATTCTCATTGAATTTCACTCAGGGAGAGAATGACATACATACTAAATGGGATATCTCACCCTATAGGAGTGTGGGGGCAAGGAGGATGAGGCGGAGATGATGGAAATGGGGGGAGGGAGTTTGGAAGCACCCACTTTTGAAAAGGGACAGGATCGAAGTGGAGAGTGGACCAGGTGGGCAGTGTGATAGGAGGGAGCTAAATATAGTCAGTCTTTTACAGTATATCTACTATGGTAATTTTTTGCATAGCTACACATGTACAACATATACTGAATTGCTTATCTTCCAAGTAAGGGTGGGTTACAAGGGAGGAAGCAAATGAATCTGGAATTCAAAATTTTAAAATCAAATGTTTTAAAAATATATAAATATTATTATTAATAGTATTTTACATATATTTGGGAGATAAGATGTGCAGGCATTGGTGTACGGGGATTAATCTTGCCCTACTGGAAATGTTGAAATGGGTGTGAAAGAAGAGATGGGAGAGAAAAGATTGGATGAGGGGATATCCTGTGGGACTGCTATTCTGTGGTCATAGGTAGGGGGAAAATGGGGGAAAATATTGTAATTCATAATCTAATGGAAATGAATGATGTAAATCAGAAGTTAATAAAACATTTGAAAAAAAAAGAAGTGAATCTTTTTACTTCTTACTGTTTTTTCCCTGTAGCACTCTCTGTCCTAGGTTGGATTCCTCCTTTTGTCAATACACTCTGGTAATCATCTATGACTTGTCCCAGTTAGTTTTCTAGATTTAAACTCACTCAAAAATTACATTTGGTCTCACAATGAAATATTTTACTCAGTTTTCCACATATGCATAGGTATGTCTGTTGCAAGAAGCTTGAATGGCTAATTATGTATCAAATATGCCTAATCACTTCACTTATCAGTATCTAAATGTTAGATGAAAATTGTATGACAGTTTTCAATCTTTCTATTCAAATAGATTTCTTGATTTTTTTTCCTTTAAATACAAAATCAATTTTCCTAAGTGTTTTTCATAATGGTAAAAGGAAAAACATCTTTTTTAATTCAATTTTCTTTTTAGTTATATATCTCCCCTTTCCACCAAATACAAAGTTCACTACAAATACACAATCATACAAAATAAATTTCCACATTATCAATGTTCTGGAAAAATAAATATAAATAAAAATAAGAAACAGAAAAAAGTATATGCTTTAATCTTCTTTCTTCCTGAGAGTATTATGGAATTATGGTTTATCATTAGATTATTCATAGTTACTGTATTTTGCATGCAAATATTTACAAAATTGCTGTTACAGTTCATTTTTTCTCCTAGTTCTGTTCACTTAACTTTAGATCAATTCATATGTCTACCACAGTAGATTCCCATCACTTTCATATACCATAATTTGTTTAACCATTCCTCAATTAATAGGCTTCCTCTAAGTTTGTAGTTCTTTGCCACCACATACAAAAAAATGCTTCTATTATACAAATTGATCTTTCTCTCTTTTTTTTTTCTTTGATATCTTTGCAGTCTAGCTGTAGTAGCACTATTGTTGGGCCAATGGGTATGCACAGTTTGATGTTTTGTTGGGCATAGTTCCAAAATACTTTCCTGAATGGTTAGATTAATTTATAGCTCCACCAAAAGAGAATTAGGAAGCATACCTTCTCAAATCTCCGGCAGTATTTGTCATTTTCCTTTTTCTATCGTCTTAGCTAACTAATGGCTTTGAGGAAATAACTCAGTATTTTTTAAAATTTGCATTTCTTTAATTAGTCATTTAGAGCATTTTTCTCATGACTTTGGATAACTTTAATTTCTTCCTCTGAAATCTGCCTGAACATATGCCTTGAATCTTCATCAATTAGGGAAAGACTTTTAATTTTATAAATTTGGCTCAATTCCCTATACATTTGTGAAATAAGACTTTTATCAATAAAACATGATGCAACATCTACCCTAGTATACCGCCCACCAGTTTATTTGTTTTATTCTAATTTTAATAATATTGCTTTAGTTTGTATAACAACTTTTCAACTTTTTAGAAATAAAATTGCACATTTTTTCTCTCATAGACTTCTATACCTATAGTTTTGTTTATTATTACTTTCATTATTCATAAAACTGTCAAATGATTTTCCCATATTCTACTGTTTTGTAAATGATATATGTCCATTAGAGTATAAATCATATATCCATTTTTAGTTTATCATTGCATATAGTATTAAATATTGATCTATGCTCAGTTTCTGCCAGTCTCCTATCCAGTTTTCTTAAGGATTTTCTTGAATAGTGAGCTTTTTCCTAATCACTGGGATCTTAGGGATTGTCAACTATTAGGGTAGTTTGCTCATTTTTTATCTAATATGGTCCATTGATGAATCACTCTATTTTCCAAGTGCAAAATTGTGTTGATGATGGTGGAGCCAAGATGGGAGTGTAGAAGCAGGAAAACTCCATGCATACCCCAATAACTGCCTAAAATGTGCAAGAGAGAAAAACCTCCTGCTGAAGATAGACTGGCAGGCCTCCAGGAAGTGTCAGAATTCCTGTACAAAGAGCTTCCAAGAAAAATATGAACTAGTCACAGGCCATAGAGGAGCATAAGAAGAATTTTGGAAACCAAATAAGAAAAGTGAAGTAAAAATTGGGAAGAGAAATGAGAATTATGCAAGATAATCATAAAAAGCAAATCAACAACCTAACTCAAGAAAATAACACCTTAAAAAAGAGACTAGCTCAAATGGCAAAAGAGGCTCAAAAAGCCACTGAGGAGAAGAATGCCTTAAAAAGCCAAATTTGCCAGATGGAAAAAAAGAATCTCAAAACCAAACTGAAGACAATAATTACTTCAGAATTATATTGGAGCAAATGAAAGCTAGTGACTTTATCAGAAATCAAGATACTATTAAACAGATCTAAACAAATGAAAAAAATTAGAAGGCAATGTTTAATATCTCATTGGAAAAAATGACTGACCTGGAAAATAGATACAGGAGAGATAATTTTAAAATTATTGGACTACCTGAAAGCCATGACTGAAAAAGCTACAAATCATACTTCAAGAAATTCTCCAGGAAAATGGCCTGATATTTTAGAACCAGAGAGCAAAATAAAGGGTTAAAAGAATCCACCAAACACCTCTTTAAAAGATACCCAAAAGAAAACTATTAGGAATATTATGGCCTAGTTCCAGAGTTGCCAGATTAAGGAGAAATTATTGGAAGCAACCAAGAGGAAACAATTTGAATATTGTGGAAACAAGAATAACACAGGATCTGGCAGCTTATATATATATATACATACACATATATATACATATATACATATACACACATATATACATATATATACATATATATATATATATACATATATACATACATACATATATATATATATACATACACATATATATACATATATACATATACACACATATATACATATATATACATATATATATATATATACATATATACATACATACATATATATATATATATATTGCTTTTGGGAGGGCAATTGGGGTTAAGTAACTTGCCCAAGGTCACATGGCTAGGTTTTTGTTTGTGTGTGCGTTAAGTGTCTGAGGCTGGATCCGAACTCAGGTCCTTCTGACTCCAGGGCCGATGCTCTATTCACTGTGCCACCAACTGCCCCTGGCAGCTTCTATATTGAGGTATCAAAGCACTTGGAATATGATATTCTGGAGGTCAAAAGAGATGGTATTAAAACCAAGAATCACCAACCCAACAGAACTATCATTTTGCAAGGGAAAATATTACTATTCAATGAAATAGAGGACTTTCAAGCATTCTTGATGAAAAACAACAGGGTTGAATAGAAAACTTGACATTCAGAAACAAGAAGTAAAAGAAGCATGAGAAGGTAAACAGAGAAAAATAATCATAAGGAACTTATCAAAGTTGAACAATTTACATCCCTACATGGAAAAATGATAATTATAACATATGAAACTTTTCTCAGTATGAGAATATTTGAATGGAAGATAAATGTGTGTATACATACATATGACTATATAGGATGTAATATGTGCATATGAATACATATGTTAGTGTGTATATACATGAATGAAGGTATACATAGACAGAGGGCAAAGGACCAAATGAATAGGAAGGGATGATACTTAAAAGGTGAAACTGAGAGGTGAGAGAGGAATATAAGGAGAGGAGATGGGAACTATCCCATACAGTGGAGGCAAGAGAAAACTGTTTCAATGGAGGGAAAGAACAGGAAGATAAAAGAGAATTGGTCAACCTTACTGTCATTGAATTTGTCTTAGGGAGGTAATGACATATACACTAAATAGTGTATCTCACCCTAGAGGAGAGTAGGGGGGAGAGGGATGAGACAGGGTATTATTTAGGGGAGGGCAAGTTGGGGTGGGAGCAAGTTTGGAAGCACCCACTTTTGAAATATATATACTTAAAATTTGGTTTTAAACTTTGAATTCCAGATTCATTCCCTTCCCTTCCCTTGTCACCCATCCTTCCCCAACCTTGAAATTATATATATATATATATATGCAATTCAATATAGATTTTGTGCGTGTAGCTAATGCCAAACATTACCATGGTAATTTCCCTCTCTCCTATCCCACCTCCCACTTGGTCTATTCTTTGGTACTGTCCCTTTTCAAAAGTGGGTGCTTCTAATTTACCTCCCCCCAGCATGCCCTCCCTTTCCATCATACCCCCTCTCATCCTCTTCCCCCCTAGTCTCCTGTAGGTTGATATAACCTATTTAGTGTGTATGTCATTCCCTCCCTGAGCCAAATTCAATGCAAATAAGGTTGACCCACTACCTTTTGCCTTCCTGTTCTTCCCCTCCATTGTAACCATTTTCCCTTGACTCTTTTATATGAGATAGTTTACATTATTTTGTCTCTTCCCATCTCCTCTCATTATATTCCTCTCTCACCTCTCAATTTCATCTTTTAAGTATCATCCCTTCCTTTTAAATTGGTCCTGTGCCCTCTCTCTATGTATAACTGTAAACATATATACACAGATTCATATATGTATGGATATGATTTTTTTTTCCTTTTTTGGAGGGTAATTGGGGTTAAGTAACTTGCCCAAGGTCATATGGCTAGGTTTTTGTTTGTGTGTGCGTTGTGTCTGAGGCCGGATCCAAACTCAGGTCCTTCTGACTCCTGGGCTGACACTCTACTCACTGAGCCACCTAGCCGCCCCTATGGATATGCTTTCTATTCCCTTTGGTTATTTTCATACTGAGAAAAGTTTCATCAGTTACAATGATCATTTTTCCATGTAGGAATGTAAATAGTTCAACTTTGATGAGTTTCTTATGATTCCTTTTCCCTGTTTACCTTCTCATGCTTCTTGCATTAGAATGTCAAATTTTCTATTCAACTCTGTTTTTTTTTTTCTTCAAGAATACTTGAAAGTTCTCTATTCTGCTGAATGTCCACATTTTCCCCTGAAACATGATACTCAGTTGTGCTGGGTAGGTGATTCTTTCAGCCTCTATTTTGCAATCTGGTTCTAAAACAACAGGGCCATTTTCCTTGAGAATTTCTTACAGGATGATTTCTAGGTTCTTTCTTTGATCATTGCTTTCAGGTAGTCCAATAATTTTTTAAATTATCTCTCCTGGATCTATTCTCAAGGTCAGTCATTTTGCCCATGAGGTATTTCACATTGCCTTCTATTCTTTCATTTGTCTAGATCTTTTTAACAGCATCTTGATTTCTCATAAAGTCACTACCTTCCATTTGCTCCAATCTAATTCTGAAGGAATGATTCTCCTCAGTGAGCTTTTGAGATTCTTTTCCCATCCGGCAAATTCAGCTTTTTAAAGCATTCCTCTCCTCATTGCCTTTTTCAGCCTCTTTTGCCATTTGAGTTAATCTATTTTTAGGGCCTGATTTTCCTCAGTCAGGCTGTTGACTCTCCTTTCATAAATTTCTTGCATCATTTTCATTTCTCTTCCCAATTTTTCCTCCACTTCTCTTATCTGTTTCTTAAGGACTTCTATTTTGTGTTACCACCATGCATTTTCTTTTGAAGCTTTTGGTGTAGGAGTTCTGACTTCACTGTCTCCCTCTTTTTCCATGCTTTCCTCCTTTTTGCAGCCAAAATAGGAGTCTAATGTCGAATTGTTCTGTTTGTTTTGCTTCTTTTTCCTGGGCATGTCGCAACTTAATTACTTGACTTTTGGACGTTTTGCCACAGTAGGACTCTGCCACAAGAAAGGAGAAACGCTGGGTTTCAGCCTAAACCCTGGGGTTTTCTCAACTGCTGGAGGTATTAGTTGGGTGCACTTTCTGAAGCAGCCACTCTCTCTGGCAATCTGGTTACACACCCCAAGACCTCCACCCCCGACCACAATCCAGGTACAAGAAGGTTAAAGCAAGAGCGGTTAACCCCCAGACTGGTAGATCTGTTGCTCTGTAGTCTGTATGCCAGGAGCTGAAGCTGCTGCTTGGCTGTTGCTGTGCCTCGGCTCCTCAGCGACTTCTCACCCTGGGTAGATGAGGCTTATGCACTCCTAACTAGTGGGTCCCAAAGTCCATACAGCACTGACCTTTCACTTTGTCCTTAGCATCTGTGTTGATAATTCTGGAAATGCCCACAGCTGCTGGTGCTCTGAAGTTTCTCCAGACAGCTGCTGGTCAGGCCCACCCTAGGGCTAAAACCTCTGGCTCACATTGGGCTGGGGTCTACTACCAGAGTGGTATGCTGGCTGATTCCTGATGCCCAGCTGTCCTCGGTTGCAGGTTAGCTTCTTTGTGTCATTTTGTGGGTTTAATAGCTCCAAAGTCTCCCTTTACCTAAATTGGGGAAGGTGTGAGCCGGAGCTGCATGGAAGTCCTGTTTCTACTCTGCCATCTTGACTCCTGTATGATAGTTTAAGATCTATTATTCCTAGGCATTCTTCCCTCATGTTTTTTTTTTTCTTTTTGATTCACTTGATATCTTGACCTTTTCTTCCATTAGATAAATTTTGTCATATTTTTTTCAAGCACTATAAAGTAATTCTTTGGTAGTTGCTTGTTTTTTAATAAGTAAATTATTTTATACTATATAGTAATTTTCATTATATCCATTCAGCTAACAATGAGCAATTAACATTTCTCCATTTATTTTGAAAAATGCTTTATTTAATATACTCGTATAGTTTCTTTCTCTCTCTCATTACTTCTCTCTGTCTCTCTGTCTCTGTGTCTCTGTAGGTGTGTGTAAGTATGTATTGGCAAGTATATTGCCATGCAATTTATGCTCTCTATGGTAATTTTCTATTTCTTTCTATCTCTTCCTTCTGTGTTTTGTTGAAAATATGTAGAAATGTTGAAAAATTGTGTAGTTTTACGTTATTTCCTACATCTTTTTTTTCCCCTAAGGAACTGGGGTTAAACAACTTGCCTAAGGTTACACAGACATTTATTTGGGGGTTGGTATTATATATCTGAGGCTAGAACTGATCGCAGATCCTCCTGATCCCTGGGCTGGTGCTCTTACTTACTGTGCCACCCAGCCACTCCTATTTCCTACATCTCTGTTGAAATTGTTTGCTTTTTGCTCGCTAGGTTTATAGTTTACCCTCTAGAACTCCATGGTTAAATTTACTAAATTAAAAAAAAAAAACTGCATATAGTGAGTTATGTTTTCTTATTGATTGTATGTACTACTTTGATTTTCTTTTTGTCTTACAGTAATTCTAAAACAGTATTTAATAATAATGATGAGAATGGATATACACACTTCATTCTTGATCTTATTGAAAAAAGGCTTCTACCTTATATCTGTTATAAATAAGGCTTGCTCTTCATTTTAGAAACTAGTTATCATGTAAGAAAAGGTCCGTTTTTCCTATTCTTTGCAATACTTTTAAAAGAAATGAGTATGACATTTTGTCAAAATCTTTTTTTCCTAAATTTTTGATGCAATTATATGATGTTTGGTTTTTTTGTTACTAAATCATTCAATTATTTTTATAGTTTTCCTAATATTGAATGAGTCCTGTATGCATGATGCTTGTGCTATAGTTTTGTAAACTCCTTGCTACTATTTTATTTAATTTTTTCATCAATATGCATTAGTTAAATTGGTCTATATGATTTTGTCCCTGTTTTGCTTCTCCCTAATATGGAAATCAAGAGCATATTTGTGTTACAGAAGGAATCTGGTGGGCCCATTTTTTGTTTTTCAAATAAGTTGTGTAGTATTGGAATTAATCATTATTTATATATTTAGTAGAATAATTAAACAATGAATCTATGCTTGTGTTTTTATTAAGAAAGTTCATAAATAGCTTTTTTGATTTCTTTTTTTTTAAATTGTGATTATTAATTGAGGGCATTCCATTTACATCTATATAACTGGGAAATTATGTCTTCATTTTCTTTAGATTATCAGTTTTATTCACATATACTTGGAAAAATATCTCCTGATAATTCCTTCCATTCCATCTTTATTTGTTCTGACTCCATTTCATTTTCAATACTGTTAATTTGATTTTCCTCTCTTTCTAAATCAAATTATTCAATTTGGATTAAATTAGTTTCTTGACTTTTTCAATAAAGAAATGTTTAGTCTTATGCAATAATATTTTATGTTAATTTTATCGATATTGTCTTTTACTTTCTGGATTCCTGTTTTGATGTTTAATTGCAATTTTTAATTTGTTGTTTTTCTGTTTCTTTAACAGAATGGTTAATTCATTGACCCAATCTTTTTCACTTTAAATGACGTGAAGGTTTAAAAATGTAACATTTTCCTAAAGTACTACTTTGACTACTTCCTATTAACTTCAGCATATTGTCTCATTGTTACCATCATATTTATTGAAATTATTGACTGTTTCTATGATCCATTATTGGATCCACTCATTCTTTAAAATTAGATGTTTATCTAATTAATTTTAAAGCTGTCCTTAAAATACATTTCACGAAATATAATTTTTTATTGCATTATGTTCACAAAATGTATTTAACATTATTTCTTCATTCATTTATTTTTGCCTCAGTGGATGAGCAATTTTTGTGAAATTGTCATGAAAAGATGAGAAATGTACTTCTTTCCATTCCTATTCAATATTCTCCCTAATATATAGCTTTTCTAAAATGCCATTCATGTTATTAACTTCATTCATGTTTGTTTTATGGTTAGATGTATCTACATCTAAGAGCAGTAAACTTAGGTCCCTCACTAGAGTTTTGTTCTCTATTTCCTTCTTTGTAATGGTAATGTAATTTGACCCCTTTGTATTGGGAAGTAAACAGTGACTTTGCATTTAGTAATTAATCAAGCCTCTGTTGGGAAAACAGAAAGTATGAACTCCTGTCTCCTGTTGCTGACATAAAAGGAAGGGGTTGGCTGAAACAGGAAGCTAAAGCTGTTTGTATATAAGAAAAGCCCCAGAGAGTAACAATCACAATTTCTTGGGACAAGAAATTGGAGGCAGAGCAGCTAAAGAAGAGAGAATATAGAACTGAGCCAGAATTTCCTGAGAACTTTTGGTGGTAGAGCGTCTTCTGAACAGGAGCCCAGGAGCCCCCTCCCGCCCAGGCTGGAAAAGGTGATTCCGATTTTTTTAAAGAGTTGCAGAAGACTGAGGAACAATGACCTGGATGCAGGGATTTTTCTGTTTGTGGCTTGGTTGAGCCTTGAAATCCTAGGAGCAGAAACTGTGAAGGACTTGAGATGCTGTAAACTTCAGTGTGGAGAAGGACCTACCCAGAGATCTGGGCAAGGAACTGGGAACTATCTGCCATTGAAGCCAGACTGGTGAATCCAGGTAGAATCTGGGACCATACAAGGGGATCCAGGGAATCTGAGAACTGGCCCCAAGTCAAGATAAAAAGACCCCTCCATGAATACTGAGTAATGATGAATTTGTAGTATACTCGTGACCTAGGGGTGGAAGGTTTGTGTATTTTCTAATGATTGTACTTAGTGATTAATGATACTTAGTAATTGGTTGTTGAATAAGAGACAGATTGAGTTAATTTAGTGTGCCCCATGAGTGGAAGACTTTGGCTATTGTACTTTAAGGTGATTGTTCTTTGTTCTAAATATTGTGACCACTTTGGTGAAAACTATGTGGCCATTGTAATGATAAGCTGTTGTGAATACTATATTGTGATTTTCAGTGATAAGTTTTAATATTGTGAATACCATACTTCGATTTTCTGTGAATATTTTGTTTGATTTGTTATGGAATAGAGTGTTCACTATACTGTGTAATCAGAACCATAAAAGCCATTCACAGTAGCATTATTCTGGAAAGCTGCTAGTGCATGGCATTACATTATGGCATATTTGGCAGGATTACAAATTATAGTCCCTCTATTTGTCTTAGGATTCACAGCCATTTAGATTGAGATTTTAAAGCCAAGGATCCTGGAGGGGTGGAATGAAATGGCAAGCACAGAAGTGGTTCATACCTTGTTTCATCTATTGAAACAATACCTTGTTTCAGTCTGTTAAGAAACAGAATGGGTGAACTCCACAACTTGTAAACTCCTGGGGAGGGGCTAATCACTATATAAGGAGAGCTCCAGGGGTAGAGATAGTAGGAGTTGAAAAGAGGACTCTTGTGGTGGCAGAGTCAATGAGAATACTTGGGGTATCCAGGAACACTGTTTCTCTGCTCTGTCTGTTTTGATGTGTGTGATACTTCATACAGAAGCCCTGGGAACTTACTGGAAGCTCTGAAAGAGGATTTTCTGGTTGTATTTTTATAGAAGTCCTGGAGGAGGGTTTTGGAAGTCCTGGAACTTTATTAATGATTTTTGCTGACATCATGGACGTTTTTTGTTTGTCTGTGTTGATTTCTCTGTTGATGATTTGTGTTGAGTTCTCAAACCTTGTTGGTGGGTCTGAGTTGATTTCACAGGCAGATAGTGAATTGATGATGGTGCTGCTAATGTGTCTCAATATTATTGTGGCTCTGTCAAGTTTTGTCTTTCCAGAGACAGGAACTGTGAAGAACTTGAGGTGGACTGGACACTGTGAGTTTCAATATAGAATGGGAACTGGATGAAGAATGGACAAGGAGCTGGACAAGGAACTGGGAACTGCCTGCCTTTGAATGCAGGTGATACTTAGAGCTGGGACCATGAAAGAGGAACCATGGAAGATGAGAGACAGCCTAGAGTCAAGTTGAAAAAAGACTTTCCTTGGATACTGTGTACTGACTGAGAAGATTATGACTTACTTTGACCTAGGGGTATATGACCTGTGTATTTTCCACTACACCTTAAGAGGTACTTACTAGGGACTGATGATTTAGTAGTGACTGATGATTAAATAGTGACTGATAACTGAAAAGTGATTGATTTGTAACTTAGTGTTCCACATGAGTGCAGAATTTTGCTTATTGTATTATGTGATTATATTTTGTTGAAAACTATTGTTACCACTTTGGTGAAAACTATGTGGCCCTTTTAGTGATAAATCATTCTGAATGCTGTATTTTAATTTTCTGTGATAAGTTGTAACATTTTGAATACTGTACCTTGATTTACTGTGAATGTTTTGCTTTGATCTGTAATGGAAGAAATAGAGTGTTCTCTATACTGTGTAATCAGAACTTTAAAAGCTGTTCACAGTAGGATTGCTCTTGAAAGCTGCATGTGCATGGCATTACATTCTTTAACTAACTTAACATTTTCCCTAAAAAAATTGTCAACTATACTGTTTGGCATATATATATATATATATATATATATATATATATATATATATATATATATATATATATATATGTATGTATGTAATCAATAGTGGTATCAATCCATTGTCTTTGATAATACTACCAAAATGTAGTTTCACTGTTTATCTCTTATGTTTACATCTCTTTTTCCTTTTTTTGATAAAATCATAATTGCCACCCCTGTCAAATGAAAAAAAAAATAGATACTGCTTCATTCCTTTTAATTCAGTGTTTAAGTTTATCTTTCAAGTATGTTTCTCATCAAAAACATAATGTTAGATTTTGGTTTCTAACATAGTCTTCTATCTTCTTCCATTGTATGGATCAATTTATACCATTTAAATTCACAGTTATGATCGTTTTCCTCTGTCCTATTGCATTATACTGATCTTTTTCTCTTTTTTCTATTTTTGGAGGGCAATTGGGTTTAAGTAACTTGCCCAAGGTAACACGGCTAGAATTTTGTTTGTGTGTGCCTTAAGTGTCTGAGGCTGGATCTGTACTCAGGTCCTTCTCAGTCCAGGGCCAGCGCTCTACTCACTGCACCACTTAGCGACCCCAATCTTTCTCTTTTTCTAAACTGTACTCTGTTCAAGAGTCTGTTTTGTTTCAGACCCCTACGTCTTTTTAATCATCCCTCCCTTATATGGTGTGGTACATAGCAGATGGACAGTGGAGTCAGGAATATACATTTTCTTTTTTTTTTTAATCTGAACTCATACATTTGCTAATTTGTGACCTGGGAAAGTCACTTAACCCTGTTTGTTTCAGTTTCTTCATTTTTAAAATGAGCTGGCAGAGAAAATAGCCATATATTACAGTATCTTTGCCAAGAAAACACCAAAGAGGATCACACAAAGTATTAGACATGACTTAACAAGTGACTGAATCACAACAATACAGTTTTACTTTATTTTGTCTCTTATGATTTCTCACTCATTGTTACCTTTTTAAATTTCTCTTGAGTCTTGTATTTGAATGTCAGATTTTTTATTCAACTCTGATCTTTTTATTAGGAATGCTTGAAAATCCTCTCATTAAATTTCCGTTTCCTTCCCCTCCATAGAACTGAGACTTAGTTTTGTTGGAAAAGTTAATATCTGTAGTAATTCTAGATAATTGCTTTCTGCAATAGCATAATCCTAGCCCTTCAGTTCATTAAAGTGGTAGTTTCGGAATCTTCTGTGATCATGACCATGTCTCCACAGTATTTTAATTTCTTTTCCTTCCTAGGGAATTCTACTATTTTACACTTGACTTGGAAATTTTGGATTTTGACTATAATGTTCCTTAGAGTTTCTATTTTAGGATTCCTTTCAGAATGTGATAAGTGGATTGTTTTTTAGTTTCTACTTTGCCTTATGGTTGTAAAAAATTTCGACAATTTCCCTTTAAAATTTGTTTAAATATCATATTTAGTTTCTTGCTTTGTTTGGAGTTTTACGGTAGCCCAGTAATTTTAAAATTATTTCTCATCAATCTATTTTCCAGATCATTTTTTGCTATAAAATAAGTCATATTTTTTCAGTATTCTGATTATTTTCTTTTTATTGCTTGATATCTCATGATATCATTAGTCATTATTTAATCTATCAATACTAGTTATTTTCTGCAAGATTATTTGCACCTCTTTTATCGAGCTGTTAATTCTCTTTTCATAATATTCTCTCACAGTCCTCATTTCTCTTATCAATTTATCCACTAACCCTTTTCTTTGATTTCTAAAAATACTCTTCCCCTCTTTCTTAGCTCTTAATTCATCTTGGAATTGTTTTTTCCTTGTCTCCACTCTGCATTTTTCTTGATATTTTGTTTGTAGATGTTTACAAGTACTTTCTTCTAAATCTGTCTCACACTTCCTTGTCCCTATATTACCTTTTCATGTCAAGCTTTCTTTTTTGCCTCATTCTGTGTGTGTGTGTGTGTGTGTCTGTGTGTGTGTGTGTGTGTGTGTGTGTGTCTGTGTGTGAGTCTGTGTATGTGTGTGTGTGTTTCTCTGGGTGACTTCTTTTTTTTCCCCAAATGCTTTATTACATCATTCATGTCCAATAGATTTTGGGTTACATTTTTTTCCCTTTCCCCCACTCCAGAATAGCAGTCCCAAAGGATATCCCCTCATCCCATCTGCTCTCTCCCATATCTTCTCCCATACCCCCTTCAACTTTTTCAGTATGGCAAGGTGAATCTCTGTGCCCCAATGCCTATATATCTTATTTCCCAATTATATGTAAAATAGTATTAACAATAGTATTTACATATATTTAAACATTTTATTTTAAAATTTTGAATTCCAGATTCCTCCCTTGTCACCCACCATTGCTGGGAAGATAATCAATTCAGGATATGTTGTACACGTGTAGCTATGCAAAACATTACCACAGTAGTTATATTGTAAAAGATTGACTATATTACCCTCCCTCCTATCCCACCTCCCACTTGGTCTATTACCTATTTTGATCCTATTCCTTTTCCAAAGTGGGTGCTTCAACTTCCCTCCCCGCCCCTTCCCTCCCACCTTCCCTTCCATCATCCCACCTCTCTTCCTATTCACCCCTACTCTCCTGTAGGGTGAGATATCCTATTTAGTATGTATGTCATTCTCTCACTGATACAAATTCAATGAGAAAAATGTTTTGCCTTTTTGCCTTCCTGTTCTTCCCCTTCCTTGCAACCATTTTCCTTTGACTCTTCCATGTGAGATAGTTTACCCCATTCTGTCTCTCCCCATCTCCTCTTGTTATATCCCTCTTTCACCTCTTAATTTCACTTTTTAAGAATCATCCCTTAAATTCATCCTTTGCCCTCTATCTGTATATACCTGTAAACATATATACACACATACACACATTCACTTATGTATTCATATGCCCATATACCCTTCTTCAAGCATTTTCATATTGGGAAAAGTTTCATCAGTTACACTTAGCATTTTTCCATGTAGGAATGTAAATAGTTCAACTTTGATAAATTCATTATGATTTTTTTCCCTGTTTACCTTATCAAGCATCTATTGCTTCTTGTAACTTAATGTCAAATTTTCTATTCAACTCTCTTTTTTTCATCAAGAATGCTTGAAAGTCCTCCACTCCACTGAATAACCATATTTTCACTTGAAATATGATACTCAGTTTTGCTGGATAGGTGATTCTTGGTTTTAATAACAGCTCCTTTGCCCTCTTGATTATCATATTCTAAGCCCTTTGATCCCTCAGTATAGAAGCTGCCAGATCTTGCGCTTTCCTGATGGCTTTTACACAGTATTCAAATTGTTTCATACAGGCAGCTTATAATATTTTCTCCTTGATCTGGGGATTCTGGAACCTGGTTATAATATCCCTAGGAGTTTTCTTTTGGGGATCTTTTTCAGGAGGTGATCAGTGGATTCTTTCAACCTCTATTTTGCCCTCTGGTTCTAAAACCTCAGGGCAATTTTCCTTGAAAATTTCTTGAAGGGTGATTTCTAGGTTCTTTCTTTGATCATGGTTTTCAGGTAGTCCAACAAATTTTAAATTATCTCTCCTGGATCTATTTTCCAGGTCAGTGGTTTTTTCCATGAGATATTTCACATTGACTTCTATTCTTTCATTTGTTTGGATCTGCATAATAACATCTTGATTTCTCATAAAGTCACCAGCTTCCATTTACTCCAGTCTAATTCTTAAGGAATGATTCTCCTCAGTGAGCTTTTGAGATTCTTTTTCCAACTGGCAAATTCGACTTTTTAAGGCATTCCTCTCCTAATTGCCTTTTTTTAAACAAATGCTTTATTAACTTCTGTTTTACATCATTCATTTCCATCAGATTTTGAGTTACAATCATTTTCGCCCCGTTATTCATCTACTCAACCTCCCATGATAGCAGTCCCACAAGATATCGCTTCCTCTGATCTGCTCTCTCCCACACCTTCTCCCATACCCCCTTTGACTTTTCCATTAGAGGAAGGTGAATCTTTGTGTCCCAATGGCTGCACATCTTATCTCCCAATTACAAGCAAAAGAGTATTAATAATAGTATTTATATATATTTGAAACATTTAACATTAAGACCTCGAATTTCAGATCCATTTCCTTCCTCCCTTGTCAGCCATCCCCTCTGGGGAGATAAGTAAGTCAGTATATGTTGTACATGTCTAGCTATGCAAAACATTATCATAGTAGATATATTGTACAAGGCTGCTTATAATTCCCTCCCACTCATCCCACCCCCACCTGGTCCATTCCCTACATGATCCTGTCCCTCTTCTATAGTGGGTACTTCCAACCTCCCTTCCCCCCGAGAATGCCCGCCCATCCATCATCCCTCCTCTCATCCCCCTTCCCCCTATTCTGTTGCAGGTTGAGATATCCCATTTAGTATGTATGTCATTCTCTGCCTGAACCAAATTCAATGAGAATGTGGTTTTGCCTTTTTTGCCTTTCTATTCTCCCCATCCCTTGCAACCACTTCCCCTTGCTTCTTCTACATGAGATAGTTTACCCTACCCTGTCTCTCCCCATCTCCTCTTGCCACTTTCCTCTCTACCTCATAATTTCATCCCTTGAGTATTCTCCCTTCCCAACAAATTCAACCTATGCCCTCTATCCATATGTAACTGTAACCATATACACACACATTCACATATGTATTCATATGACCACACCCCCTTCTTCCATTATTTTCATAGTGAGAAAGATATCATCTGTCACAGTTATTGCTTTTCCATATAGGAATGTAAATAGTTCAACTTTGATAAGTTCCTTTTGATTTCTTTTCCTGATTACCTTCTCAGGCATCTCTTGCTTCTTGTGTATGGTTGTCAAATTTTCTATTCAATTCTGGGTTTTTCCTCAAGAATGCTTGAAAGTCCTCTATTCCACTGAATGACCATATTTTCCCCTGAAACAAATTACTCAGTTTTGCTGGGTAGGTGACCCTTGGGTTCATTCCCAGCTCTTTTGCCCTCTGGAATATCATATTCCATGCCCTTAGATCCCTCAGTGTAGAAGCTGCCAGGTCCTGTACCATTCTGATTGTGTTTCCACAATATTGAAATTGTTTCTTCCTGGCTGCTTGTAGTATTTTCTCCTTGATCTGGGGATTCTGGAACCTGGCTATAATATTCCTGGGAGTTTTCTTTTTGGTATCTTTTACATGATGTGATCGGTGGATTCTTTCTACCTCTATTTTGCCCTCTGGATCTAAAACATCAGAGCAATTTTCCTTGAGAATTTCTTGAAGGGTGATTTCTAGGTTCTTTCTTTGATCGTGGCTTTCAGGTAGTCCAATCATTTTTAAATTGTCTCTCCTGCATCTATTTTCCAGGTCAGTGGTTTTTCCCATGAGATATTTCACATTGCCTTCTAATCTTTCATTTGTTTGGATCTGCTTAATAGCATCTTGATTTCTCATAAAGTCATTAGCTTCCATTTGCTCCAGTCTAACTCTGAAGGAATGAATCTCCTCAGTGAACTTTGAGATTCTTTTTCCATCTGGCAAATTCGACTTTTTAAGGCATTCTTCTCCTCATTGCCCTTTTGGGCCTCCTTTGCCATTTGAGTTAGTCTATTTTTTAAGGTGTTGTTTTCCTCAGTCAGGCTGTTGACCCTCATTTCATACTTTTCCTGCATCCTTCTCATTTCTCTTTCCAATTATTTATTCCACTTCTCTTATTTGATTTTTAAAGTCCTTCTTAAAGTCCTCTATGGCCTGCAACCCACTCATGTTTTCCCCTCTGGCTTTTGGAGCAGGACTTCTGAACTCACAGTCCTTTTCCACTCTATGTCCCCAAAGTAGGAGTCTAGGGTTGCATTTTTCTCTTTCCTTTGCCTTGGCATGTTGTCACTTAATTACTTGACTTTTGGGCTTGTTGCCACATTATGGCTTTAAGGCCAGATAGAGGAATTTTTGTCCCAAACTTGTGGGGGGCAACTTCCATTTCTGGCAAGCTGTAAACCCACCCATGACTTACACCCTACCTCACAAGGTTAAAGCAAGAGCCATTAACCCCCAAGATTGATCGCTGGATCTCTCTACAGTTCACAGGCCAGGAGCTGGAGCTGCCTCTGAAAACTTCAAAATGGCGTTTCTCCTCAGCAGCTGCTAGCCCCCAGGGGAGGAATCTGGTGCATTCTACAAATACTGTTCCCAAAGTCCATAGGACACTAACCTCTCACTTTGTCCTAGGCATGTCTATGTTGATAATCCTGGAGTCGCCACAGCTGCTGGTGTTCTGGGGTCTCTCCAGCCGGCCACTGGCCCTGCCACCCTGGGGCTAAAACCTCGGCTCACGGGGACCTGGGCTCTGCTCGGCTCGGCTCCCCATGCTCTGTGTGCTGCCGGCTCCCAGAGTGCTGCACTGGTCCTTCCTGCAGGGCTTCTGGGCTCTCCTCAGCGGTAGGTTAGCTTCTCTGTGTCATTCTGTGGGTGCTGGGGCTTGAGAAGTTGTTCAGTGTCCCCTTTTACATAATTTGGGAGGAATCTGGGGGCAGAGTGGCTTGGATGAGCTGTTTCTACTCTGCCATCCCCTCATTGCCTTTTTGAGCAATGTCAGGCTCTTGACTCTCATTTCATACTTTTCTTGCTTTTTCATTTCTCTTCTCAAGTTTTCCTCCTCTTCTCTTATCTGCTTCTTAAGGTCCTCTATGGTTTTTAACCAGCTTGCATTTTCATTTCAAGCTTGTGGTGCAGGGGTTCTTACCTCGCAGTCCTCCTCCTTTTTCATGCTTTGATTCTCTTTTCCCCCAAAATAGGAGTCTAATGTTTAATTTTTCTGTTTATTTTATTTCATGTGCCTAGGCATCTTGCCACTCAATTACTTGACTTTTGGGGTTGTTGATACAGTAGTATTCTACCACAGATTTGGGAGGCTTCTATCCCAAACGCCAGGTTTTCTCAGCTGCTGGAGGTATTAGTTGGGTGCCCTCTCTGAAGCCTCCACACATTCTGTCATGCTGGTCACCCACCCCAAGACCTCCACCCCAGAACTCAATCCATATCCAGGAAAATTAAAACAAGAGCAATTACCCCCAAGACTAATTGCCTGGTCCCTGTACAGTCTATAGCCTAGGAGCTGAAGTTGCTGCTTGACTTCACCTGCGCTGAAGTGTCTTAGTGGCTTCTTGCCCCCTTGGGAAAGAGGTCCATGCACTCTCCCAACTAATGAGTCCCAAAGTCCATACTGTACTGACCTCTCACTTTATCCATGGCATTTTTGTGTTGATAATTCTGGAAACACCACAGCTGCTGGTATTCTGGAGTCCCTTGAGATTGTTGCTGGTTAAGCTGCCCTGGAGCTAAAACCTCAGACTCACTCTGACCTTTACTTGGCTCCCAGAGCGCTGTTCTGGCAGCTCCCTACTGAGCTGCTGGGCTGTCCTCAGCAGGAGGTTAGCTTCTCTGTGTCATTTTGTGGGTTCTGGAGCTCCAGAGTTTGTTCAGAGTCCCCTTTTATATTAATTTGGAAGTGGTGAAGTGGGATCTACTCAGAAATGTGATTACTACTCTGCCATCTTGAATCTGCCCCTTGGCTCATTTTTCTATCCATCTTCTTGACTTTGAAGTTTATCTTGTATTGGGTTCTGTTCATCTCTTGGAGTGGAGAGGCTGTCTTGCCTAAGCTTCTTTCTTCTATATTCTTCTGCTTTCATGGGTTCAGTTTGCATTCCTGAAAATTTTTAATGCTTCCAAAGTGGTGTTATCTGGGAAAAGATGTGCTGAGTGCTTTCCTGGTTTATGCTCTGCACATTTTGACCTGGTTTATATGTTGGCTTATTCAGAATGACTAAACTGTTGACTTTCCCTCTGTATTGGTATAATTTCATGGCTCATTCCAGGGGTGGGCCAATTGGAGCTTTAATACCACCTGTGGCCTTCTATGTCTTTGGGTGCACCCTTTAGACTGAGTCAAATTTTATAGAACAAATCTTTTTATTAAAGGGATTTGTTTGGTGCAGTTTATATTCAGTCAAAATTCCACACTAAAAACATATTAGGCCATGTGTGACCTCAGGGCGATAGAAACCCCACCCCAGGATTCCATTGCAGGGTTTTTTGAGGAACTAAATGTTCAGATTGTGTCCCCAGTCTGTTTTTGGATCAAAATCATACAATGTTGTTTCTGGAACACATTCCTTGCTCTTTACATTGTTAGATCCTCTGATTGATCCTGCCAATCTTGCATTTCCACCCTGGAACTGTGACTCTGAACTTGATAATGGGTGATGGAGCTTAGTTGCTACTCCCATTGCTAGTTAGAGTGGTCCCCTCACATCTCTCTCTCTGTTCAAGTGTTTAGTCCTCCTACAATCCTGGTTGCTAGGCTGCTCCTCTCCACTGCTATCACTTCCACTGCATCTTGCTGACAGTTCAGCTGCTTTGGACAGCTTTTGCTTTACTGATATTTCTGCTGCTGCTGTACTGTGTTATACTCTGGCCAGCCACTACCCCAGTTTCTCCAGACATCTCTGTCTATCTTCCCAAACTTTTATGGGCTGAAAAAATATTTATTGTAAATTTTCTTGACTTCTCTAGTTAAAATTTGTTCTGACACATTTTCTAGGTTTTTGTTGAGGTAGTACATTAGAATAGCTAGCAACAATGCCAAATCTCACTCCACCATCTTGACTACTCAGATAAATTGTTTTGGAAGTGAAACATTTCAATGAAACATAATCCACCTGTACTCTTCCAAAGTCCATTCTAATTTGGAATATTATGTTCATATCTTTGCACCACATTTAAAAAAATAATCTGATAAGCTCTAAATCGGGGATGGGGAACATGTGGTATTGAGGCATTGTGGCCCTCTAGGTCCTCAAGTATGAACCTTTGATTAAATTCATGTTTGAAAGAACAAACCCCCTTAATAAAAGAATTTATACTGTAAAATTTGGATTCAATGAATAGATCATACCAAAGGCCTAGAAGGCCAAAAGCAGCCTCAAGGTTGCAGGTTCTCCACCCTTGTTCTAGATCTTTGGATGAAGGCAATCAATTTGTTAATAAGTCCAGGCTCACGCTGAATAAGAAACAGCTGAAAGAATGGGAAATATTTAGCCTAGAATGTAAAATGTTGGGCTGGGGGAAGGAAAATGTGAAAGCTTGGCATTTTAAGTGCATGAAAATCGTCCCTGTGGGAAATATATTAGATTTCCTCTTTTTTACTCCAAGGGACAGAATTACAAATAAAGAATTTAATTTACAATGTAAGTTTTATCCTTGATATAAGGAAAAATAAAATAAAATAACCTTTGACCCCCCAAAAGGAACTAATCTAAATCCAAAACACTTTGCTAACAATTAGAGTAATTTAAAAGTGGAATTAGCTGATTGGTGACAAACTAGATTCCCACTTGTTGGAGGCATTTGAGCAAATAATAGATATCTATTTGATTATCTTGTAGGTGTTTTTCCTTTTATGAATGAAGAAACCCTTATACAGCTTGCCAGTATTCATACATGTGAGGCATTATGCTAGGTTCTAGGGACAAATACAAAAAAGAAGCACTCACTAACACCAGAGAGCTTACATAATAATAATTAATAATAATAGTTACATATTTATAATCATGATTTCTATATATGTGTGTATACATACACATGTGTATTCGTGATGTATATATATGTATATATATATATATACATACACACATATAAAACATATGTGTGTTTATATATGTTTATACTCCAGGAAAAGGGAAGGAAATAAGTATTAATTGGGCATTTACTATGTGTCAGGCCCTATAGAAATACTACGTCATGTGATTCTCACAACAACTTCATGAGATAAAAACTATTATCCTAATTGAAGAAACTGTAGATAGAAGTTAAATTACTTGCCCTCATTCAAACAGCTAGTAAGTCTAATACTAGATATGATCTCAGATCTTCATTATTCCAGGGCCAGCATTCTAACTGCAATGCAACCTAGCTTAAAAAGAGAATGTCGGTGTCTATGGTGGAGCAGGGGGTGATTGTGGTAGCAGGTCATGGGAATAATGGTTAGTGCTAAAGGAGAGTTTGTTCTCATGGTCATTTCTGGAAGCAATATTATTTTTTTTCCAATCACACATAATGACAATTTTTCACATCCATTTTATAAGGATTTTGAGTTCCAATTTTTTCTCCCTCTTTACTTTTCGTCCTTCCTCCCTAAGACAGTAACTAATTTGAGAGAGGTTATATCTATGCAAACATGTGAAACACATTTCCAGATAAGTTGTGTTCTTAAAGAACAGAACAAAACAGGGTGGGGGGGATTATGAAAAAAAAAAAAGAATGAAAATAGTATGCTTTGATCTGCATTCAGGCTTCATCAGTTCTTTACTGGACATGGATAACATTAACTCCGTGAGTCTTTTTGGACTTGGTCTAGATAATATTATTGCTGAGAAGAACTAAGTCAATCATAGATGATCACTGATTGCACAATGTTGTTATTGTTGTTTCTAATGTCCTTCTTGTTCTTCTCACTTCACTGAGAATCAGTTTGTGTAACTCCAGGTTTTTCTGAAAATTATTTCTTATTACACAATAGTATTCCATTACATTCATATACCACCGTTTGTTCAGTCATTCTTAAATTGATGATCATCTCCTCAAAATCCAATTCTTTACCACCACAAAGAGCTGCTATAAATAGTTTTGTACATGTAGGTTGTTTTCCCTTTTTTAATGATCTCTTTGGGATACAGATCAAGAATTATGAGTATTGCTGCATCAAATGGTATACAAATTTTCATTGCCCTTTGGGCGTAGTTCCAAATTGATCTCCTGTATGGTTTGATCAGTTCACAACTTCTCCAACAGTGTATTAATGTCCCATTTTTTCCACATCATCTCCAACATTTGTCATTTTCCTTTTCTGTCTTATTAGTCAATCTAATAGGCATGAGGTAGTACCTCAGAGTTGTTTTAATAGCTATTTTGATTTGATCATTGTTCCCAAAATGAGATAGTGAGTTTTCATCCAGGATTGACTGTATCCTTATCATCTAAAGACCAGCTAAGGTGAGTAAACAGAGTCCCACCCACATGTTGACTACCAAAGAAGGACTTTTTTAGGAACATGAATTCTTAAAGGTTATATAATTAGCAAATTTTTCCCATTTGTGCCAGCGGAATTACATATACTTAAAATCAAATATGGAGTAGGTTTAAGAAGTTCTTATTAAATAAACTTTTGATTAAACTGATTGTTTAGAGAAAAGGATGTTTGGATAAGCTAAAGTTTTAATTTTTCTGATGAAAAGCAAATAAATAAACACATTCTTTAGTTTTAAATTTTCCTAAAATATATTACCACTCTTCTGAGACCAGAAATTAAGGGCAGCAGAAATAGTGTTATTTAGTTTGTGCCTTTGAAACGCTGGGGGATGCTACATTTATTTATCAATTTAACTTGTGGAGTGGGGGTTTAATGTGGCCTTATTTTTTTTTTTTTGCCGTTTATATATTTCACTAAAAGTTGAGTGCAGAGTAAAGTCTGATATTTAGGGGATGAGGCTTTTGGTGTTCCATATGATTTTAGTTTTAAGGTATTAAAAGTAATTGTCCATTAATACCTGTAGAGCTTCCTAAAGATGGAAACCTCAAAAACACATATCTTTATATACTAGTTATATATTTGACCTTGTTTAATTGGTTATTAAATCTTCTTCCACAGTAAAAAGTTGTTTTCATAACTGGCTTAATGGAACAAAATATAAATTTAGGTAGTAATTAAATCTGAAATTATATGCTATACACAAATGCCTTCAGAGAGAAAAAGTAGAAATATTATTTATGTTAATTAACAAAATTTAAAATATTTACCGTAAGCATGGAACAAACATCTTGCTATTTTGACCCCCCCCCCCCTTTTAAAATTACTGAGTTCTGGTCACTTTAATAGAATAGCTCATTCTGCTTTGCTGCTTGGTTGCTTTGTGTCTGGAGGTGATTGACACATGAGTTGATAGAAGAAATGAAAATTATAAAACATTATGCATACCATGCTGGGCCCACTTTTCCTAAGCAGAATTGATGGGGATGCAAAATTTTCACTTTCTAACAAAATGTATCCAACTAACATTAATCTAGCAATAAAATATTTTCGAAGCCTTGTATTTTGACCTCTCTAATTATATTACAAAACCAAGTCAGAAATTCATACTCCCCTTCAAGAGCTTATAATCTAATATTGAGGTTGAACTAAGGCATAGAAAAATAGAATAAATAATTGTTGAATGTGGGGAGCCAAAGAGGCCTGAGCCAAGACTTCAGATAATTACCTTGATATCAGTGGACCCAAATATTGGAGACGTCTTTGAGAAGCGACTTTTTGTCAAGTTAGCTTCTGAGTTATTTGTTATGGGTTACATTTATATGGATGGTGTTTGAGTTCTGAGACTAACAGGCTCTGCCCCAAGATACACCTTATTCTGCACTCAGGTATCTTTTGGTGTCCAGCTCTAAATGTGATGTATTTTGAGGACTGCGCTTCAGCTTTGAAATTTGCTCTCAATTGTATTCATTTATGACTGCGGCTGCATTATCAAGTACCTGAGGCCTAGATCAAAGGTCTTACCCTAAGACTTTTGTCTCCTAGACAACAAATCCTTATCAAATTATCTATTCTGTGCTACTTTCAGGACATGACAGACTAAGATAATGATAAGAATACTTAAGTCACCTTCCTTTGTCTCATTTCTCTATAAAAACCTTGTCCTGAGAATCAATAAATGGAGTTCATTGTTCTTCCCTGAACTACCCACATGGCCTGGTGTTTTCTTATTCACATCTCCGGATCATGCTAAGTGCTGGACACTGAACAGCCCCAGCAGTTGGTCAAATATATCATGAAAAATATGTAGGACAGTAAATATCAGGAATTAATGGGTGGGAAGTGGTGTTACAGATAACAGAAAATTTAAGGGGGATAAAGACTGAAAGAAAAGTTATGAGTAACAGAATATGAAAAAAGAGTGCATTTGGAAGACATGGGGCACCCATGTATGACATAGGAACAGGTAGAGCACTTACTATACTTAGAGATCATAGTAGCAGCATTTTACAGCAAAGTTAGAAGCACTTTTGAATGCAAATGACATGAGGTGCTACTTGGATAACAATAACAGTAGACAACATGAAGCAAATATAGATTCTGATCAAACTGAATTGAACTCAAAGGGGGTGAACATCATTCTGTGCTTAGCTCAATGACAAATAAAGCACATCTAACATAAGTCACCCTGAAGAATAGATGTTGACACGTATCCAAAAGAATGTAAAAACAACGAGAAACTTGATACCAAGGGTCAGGTACAATAACTACTTCCACCAAGGTAAATGCTTCCTAACACCAGTAACTGATCAGTGTTATAAAAGACAGAATGGTATCTGATGCTGGCAATTTTAAAACCTGCTAGTTCCAGGGAAGTCAGAGTAATATACTATATAAAAGAGGGAGATTTGATAGCTAGTAAAGCAAGACAGGTTCACAAAACCACTGGAGCTCCTGCACTCACAGTGATCTTAAGGTTTTATGCCTTTCCACATGCAAAAGGCCTTACTATCATCCTCTAGGATTTTCATCCACAGGATTTTGAATCCATGGATTAAGTTGGGAGATGGAATGTCTTGTGCAGGAATAGCAAGGAGGTCAATGTCACTAGAATATAAAGTATAGGATATGTATGGAGCAGTTGGGTATTGAATAAGAATAGAAAGGTAGGAGGAGACTAAGCTATGAAAGGCTTTGCATGGAATTGAGAATTTTATATTTGATATTAAAAGTCATAGTCACTGTACTTTAATGAATGGGGTGAGAGCAGCATGGTCAAATCTGGGCTCTAGAAAGATGAATTTAACAACTAAGACTGCATAGACTGGAGGGGACAGAAACTTGAGACAGAGAGATCAACTAAAAGAATATTGCTATAGTTCAATTGTGAGGAAGTAAGATTATTCACTAGGCTGGTAACAGAAAAGGCATATATAAAATATACATCTACGGTAAAAATTGATAGGTTTGGGAACTGAATGAATATGCAAATTGAGAGAGAGTGAGGAGTGGATGAAGAGTCCTATGATGTATGTGTAGATAATTGGAAAGATAATGTTGTTTTCTACAGTAATAAAGATAGGAAGAATACAGTACTTGGCAGGTTTGTGGAGATAATGAGTTCAGTTCTGGATATGTTGAGTTAAACACGACTATGGAACATACAGCTTAAGATGACCAGTAAACATTAGAAAGGTGAATTTGGAAGTTGGAATATGTAGATCTGAGGATCATCAGAATAGAAAGGATATTCAGATACATGCAAGACTACCAAGAGAGAGCCTTGTGAGGCACCCAGAGTTAGTGGGAATGACCTGGATGATGATCTGGCAAAGAAAACTGAGTAGCAACCAGATACCTAGTCAGGAGAAGCCATAGAAAACATTGTTGGAAAAAGTCTAGAAGTAAAGGAGTGCCAAGAAGAGGATTATTTGTATTTATAAAGGCTATAGAATATCTCAGAATGATGACATCAACAAAAGACCATTAAATTTGAAAATTAAGAATTCATTGTTAACCTGGTAAAGATCATTTTCATTTGAATGATGAAGTCAGAAGCCAGACAGTACAGCATATTTCAAGAAATCATCATTTTGGGAGCCAAAATAGCAGAGTAAGAAGTAAATTGGATTGCACTCCCATATTCAACTCAGAACAACCATACAATATTGCCCGAGAACAAATCCTGGAACAATGGAGACAATGGAAAGATTGAGTGGAGCAGTATTTTTTTATTCTGGAAGACTTGAAAGAAAGGCAAAATAATTTCCCTCTCACTTGGGCAAAAGGAGAGTGCATTCTAGGACAGGACGTGTCTCAGCAAGCCAGTAACAAGCCACATCTCAACAAACCAGTGGAAGATCCTGTGGTTAACCACAAGTACCAAGCCACCCACATGTCTTAGCATGGTCAGAGGAACCAGCAAAATCCAGATTAGAGAATTGCCATGTGTTTCATCTCAGCCCAGTGAAGGCAGGTTTCATCCAGTGGCTGGATGAGCTTTTGGGCACCAGAGAGTGAATGGCAACCTACAGTTGCTGGACCTCCATATGCTTAAGAAAAGCCCATAGTAAGTGGGCATCTTCTGACTGCAGACCTCCAGGTATTTCAGCATATCCCAGGGCAAACAAGCCTCCTCCAAAGACCAAACTTCTAAATGATTCAGTGTGGCCCCAGGGAAACACAGAAAAACCCCATTTAGCCTCAGGACATGCCAGCACCACAACTAGGACCATAGTTCGGAACCAGGAAAGCAGCCAGACCCCAACAGTTTCTAACTGCCAGCACCTGAGACCCTATGGCACAAAGCCAGGGATGAGGCACCTGGCTCCCAGCACAAGAAGCTTGCGGCAGTGCCCCCTATATTCCAGCAGGAAAATTTAGCTTTAAAAGCCAGGAAATAGGTAGTAAACAAGATAAGCAAGAAGCTAAAACTAACATTGATGACAGAAAATTACTATGGTTACAAGGAAGATAAAATAGAAATGCAGAAGAGGACAACATTGACAATATACCTACATCTGAAAACCCGAAGGAGAATATAAATTGATACCATGCCTAAAAAGCCTTCTTGGAAGAAGACAAGAAGGATTTTAAAAGTCAAATTAGAGAAATAGAAGAAAAATTGGGGAAAAATGAGATATATGCAAGAGAGGGTCTAAAGCTTGAAAAGGAAGGACAGAAGTTGACTGAAGAAAACAACTCCTTAAAAAAATTTAGCCAAATGAAAAAAGAATCTACTGATGAAAGCAACTTCTTAAAAAGTAGAATTAATCATGTTATTAGTAAACATATATGCATGGAGCATCAATTTTTTAGAGAAGTTAAATGACTTACAAGAAGAAATAGACTATCTAATGAGGAACCTAACCTCCCTGCAAAGGAAGGTGGCCTAGCTATACCAGATCTAAAACTGTCTTGTGAAGTAGCAATCATCAAAATTATCTGGTACTAAATAAGAAATAGAGTGGTAGATCAGTGGAATATGTTAGGTATACAAGACTCAATACTCAATGATTATAGTAATCTATTCTGATAAACCCAAAGACTCCAACTTCTGGTGTAAGTATTCAATCTTTAACAAAAAATTACTGAGAAAACTGGAAAAATAGCATCACAGAGACAATACATAAGACATTCATCTCGTATCCAATATGGAGACACAGTCAAAATTGGTATATGTGGATATAAAAAGTGATACCATGAACAAACTTGGAAAGCAAAGATAATTTACCTTTCAGATCTAAGGAGAAGGGACAAATTTATGACCAAATAAGACATTAAGAACATTATGAGGGGGGCGGAGCCAAGATGGCGGAAAGGAAGCAGTAACCTCGCTGAGCTCCTTGGTCACTAGTCTCAAAGGGTGAATCTCAGCGGATTCCTGAGTGACAGAGCCCACTGGACGACAGAGTGTGGCAGAATCCAGCCCAGGAGGTTGCCCAGTTTGTCCGGACTGGTCAAGCGCAGAGCGTGTGGTCTCTGCACAGCTCAGACCTAAGAGCAGACAAGCAGACTACACCAGAGAGAGCAAAAGCCCCAGCCTGCAGACTTACCGAGGACGAATCACAGTCATCTCACAGAGGGAACGGATCACTGGAGCCAGGTAGGAGAGTCGGGCCCCCAGTGGAGAGAGTGGCTTCTCAGGCTGCATTCAGCCCCCAGCCTGGAAGTTTAGAAACTGCCTGCCTGTATAATACAGGGGCTGGAATGGCAAAGTAAATTCTAGCTGCTCAGACCCTCCCATCCCTCCTTCATGAAGCAGAAAACCCAAAGATAAGTCTCCCACACAGATTGAAATCCCAAGTTAATGGAAATAGCCCCAGGCTTGAGAATCTCCAAGAAGGGGTGTAACTGAGACAGCCAGGAGTCTGAAGAGAAGAGAGGGTGGGGTCCCAACAAGCCCCACCTCTCCTTACCAACAAAAGCCTACTTATAGCACAGGGGTATAGAGGCAGAAATCTGAAGTGCTCAGACACACTCATACCTACTCATCTATATCCCTCATTGACTTCCCTGACTTAGCCATAAACTAGCCACCCAGAGGTATTCAAAGTCAAGGATCAGGCCCTAAACTCATAGCCTGAGAAACTAAGAAACAGGAAGTCACAATGGGGAAAAAAGAAGCTGAG
>WOXC01004367.1:0-133066 GCA_011680675.1 Gymnobelideus leadbeateri
GTAGAAGAGGCAAGGCGAAGTAGTTTCAGGGAAGGGGAAGAACATGAAGGCAAAAAGGCAAAACCCTATTCCCATTGAATTTGGCTCAGGGAGAGAATGACATACATACTAAATGGGATATCTCACCCTGTTGGAGAGTAGGGGGAAGAGGTATGAGGGGGGAATGATGGAGGGGAAGGCATTTTGAGGGGAGGGGAGGTTGGAAATACCCCTTTTGAAGAGGGACAATTTCAAAGTAGGGAATGGACCAGATGGGGGTTGGAATGGGTGGGAGGGAAATATAAGCACTCTTATACAATGCATCTACTATGGTAATATTTTTAATAAATATGCATATACAACACATATTGAATTGCTTATATTCCCAGAGGGAGTGGGTGACAAAGGAGGAAGGGAATGGATCTGAAATTTGAAGTTTTAAAATTAAATGTTTCAAATGTGTGTAAATATTATTATTTATACTATTTTGAAAGTAATTTGAAGATAAGATGTGCAGGCATTGGCGTACAGAGATTCATCTTGCCCTAATGGCAAAGTTGAAGGGGGTATGGGAGAAAATATGGGAGAGAACAGTTTGGATGAGGGGATATCTTGTGGCACTGCTATTCTGGGGTGGTGGGAAGGGAAAAAATGGGGAAAAATTGTAACTCAAAATATGGTGCAAATGAAATAAAATTTAAATTGGAAAAAAAATTTAAAGACCCTTTTCCATATGTTCAGATTTCAGTTTTAGGATGATATTTTCTCCAGTTAATGTTTGAAGCTCCATTCTTTTTTTTTCTTTTTTTATCCCAGAAGACATATTCTTTATTAAGTCACACCAGCTCTCTGTGATCATTGATTCCATTTCTAAATGGTCACTAGCACACCCTTTATTAACACATTTTAGAATCTTTTTTTTTTAATTAAACAAATGCTTTATTAACTTCTGGTTTACATCATTCATTTCCACCAGATTATGAGTTACATTCTTCCCCCATTTTTTTCCCTACCCACCACCCCAGAATAGCAGTCCAATTAGATATCCCCTCATCCAATTTGCTCTCTCCCATATCTGCTCCCATACCCCCTTCGACTTTGCCATTAGGGCAAGGTGAATCTCTGAGCCCCACTGCCTGGACATCTTATGAAACATTTAATTTTAAAACTTCTCTTTTCAGATCCATTCCCTTTCTCCCTTGTCACCCACTCCCTCTGAGAAGATAAGCAATTCAGTATGTGTTGTACATGTATATCTATGCAAAACATTACCATAGTAGATATATTGTAAAAGACTGCTTATATTTCCCTCCCACCTGTCTCACCTCCCACCTGGTCCATTCCCTATTTTGATCCTGTCCCTCTTTGATAGTGGGTACTTCTAACCTCCCCTCTCCCCAGAATGCCCTCCCCTTCATCATCCCCCCTCTCATCCCCCTTTCCCCTACTCAGGAGACTGAGTGAGGGTAAGATATTCCATTTAGTATGTATGTGATTCTCTCCTTGAGCCAACTTCAATGAGAATATGCTTTTGCCTTTTTGCCTTCCTGTTCTTCCCCTCCCCTGCAACTACTTCCCCTTGCCTCTTCTACATGAGATAGTTTGCCCTACCCTGTCTCTCTCCATCTCCTCTTGCCACTTTCCTCTCTCACCTCTTGACTTCACCCCTTAAGAATCATCCCTTCCTTGGGGTGGCTAGGTGGCGCAGTGAGCAGAGAGCCGCCCAAACATGGGGTCTTCACAACTTCCGCCAGTTGGGTGGCCTCTGTAAAGCCTCCACCCACTCTGGCAAGTTGGATACCCACCCCAAACTTCCCCCCCAGACCACAATCCAGATCCAGGCAGTTTAAAGCAAAAGCAATTAACCCCCAGACTGATTGCTGGATCTTCCTACTTTTCGCAGACCAGGACCTAGAGCCACTACAGACGCTGCAAAATGGCTTCTGCGCAGCTGTTTCTTCAGCAGCTTTTTGCCCCCAGGGGAGGAAGCCACATGTTCCCCAAATACTGGTCCCAAAGTCCATAGGGCACTAATATCTCACTTTGTCTTAGGCATATCTGTGCTGATAATTCTGGAATTGCCACAATTGCTGGTGTTCTGGGGTTCCACCAGCCGGCTGAAGGCCCAGCCGCCCTGGGGCTAAAACCGCGGATCTGGGCTCGGCTCTGCGGGCTGTGCTGTTGGTTCCCAGCACACTGTGCTGCCTGCTCTCAGAGCGCTGTGCTGGCCCCTCCCTGCAGGGCTGCTGGGCTGTCCTCAGCAGGAGGTTAGCTTCTCTGTGCTGTTCTGTGGTTGCTGTGGCTCCAGAAGTTGTTTGGAGCTCCCTTTCACATTGTTTGAAATTAATGTGGAGCAGAGCACATTGGAAATGCTGTTTCTACTCCTCCATCTTGGCTCCGCCCCCTGAAACTCCATTCCTAATTGACAATTTTTTTTCCGAAATGCTTTATTAAATTGTGATTTACATCATTCATTTCTGCCATATTTTGAGTTACAATATTTTCCTCATTTTTCCCTACCCCCACTCACGAATAACAGTCGCACAGGTTATCCCCTCATCCCATCTTCTCTCTCCCATATCTTCTCCCATAACCCCTTGGGCTTTTCCAGTAGGGCAAGGTGAATCTATGTGCCCCAATGCCTGTATGTCTTATTTCCCAATTATATGTAAAATAGTGTTAATAATAATTTTTATATATTTTCACACATTTGATTTTAAAACTTTGAATTCCAAATTCATTCCATTTCTTCCTTGTTACCCATGCTTACTGAGAATATAAGCAATTCAGTATATGTTGTAAATGTGTAGCTATGCAAACATTACCATAATACATAGCAAAAGACTATATTTCCCTCCCTCTTATCCCACCTTCAACTTGGTCTATTACCTACTTTGATCCTGTCCCTTTTCATAAGTGGGTACTTCCAACTTCCCTCCCCCCCTTCCCTTCTGCCCTCCATTCTATCTCTCATCCCCTTAACCCCTACTCTCCTATATAGTGAGATATCTTACTCAGTATGAATGTCATTCACTCCCTAATCCAAATTCAATTAGAATAAAATTTTGCCTTTTTGCCTTCCTATTCTTCCCCTCCCTTGTTACCATTTTCCCTCTCCTTTTCTCTATGAGAGAGTTTACTCTATTCTGTCTTTCCCCATCTCCTCTCAATATATTACCCTCTCACCTCTTAATTTCACCTTTTAAGTACCATCCCTTCCTATTAAACTCGACCTGTGTCCTCTAACTATGTATAACTGTAAACATATATACGCACATTCACATATGTATTCTTATGCCCATATAGCCTTCTTCAACTTTTCTTATTGAGAAAAGTTTTATCAGTTACACTTATTGTTTTTCCATGTAGGAAAGTATATAGTTCAAATTCGAAAAGTTCATTATGATTTCTTTTCCCTGTTTATCTTCTGAAGAATGTCTTGCTTCTTGTATCTGAATGTCAAATTTTCTATTCAACACTGGTTTTTTCATCAAGAATGCTTGAAAGTCCTCTATTCCACTGAATCACTATATTTTTCCCCCACTTCTCTGCTTCTCCGGCCTGTAACCAGCTTGTATTTTTATTTGGGGCTTTTGGTGCAGTAGTTCTGACCTTCCAGTCTTCCTCCTGTTCATTGCATCGATCCTCTTTGCCCCCAAAATAGGAGTCTAATGTTGCATTTTTCTGTTTATTTTGTTTTCTTTGCCTAAGCATGTTACCACTCTATTGCTTGACTTTTTGGCTTGTTGCCACAGTAGGACTCTCCCACTAGCCAGGGCAGTTTCATCTCAAAGCTGCTGTTTTTGCAATTAACAGAGATATTAGTTAGGTGGCCTCTCTGAAGCCTCCACACACTCTGGTAAGCTGGTCACACATCCCAAGACCTCCACCCCAGACCACAATCCATATCCAAGAATGTTAAATCAAGAGTGTTTACCCCCAAGACTTATTGCTGGATCCCCCTATAATTCGCAGGCCAGGAGCTAAACCTGCAATGTGACAATGTGGTACAAGCTGTGCTGAAGCTTCTCAGTGGCTTCTCACCCCAAGGAAAGAGGCCACTCGCTCTCCCAACTGAGTCCCAAAGTCCATGCCACATTAAACTCTCACTTTATAGTTGGCCTCTATGTGTTGGTAATTCTGGAAATGCCACAGCTTCTGATGTTCTGGAGTCTCTCATGCTGGTGCTGGTCAGACTGCCCTTGGGCTAAAAACTGTGACTCACATGGGTGTGGGCTCCCATCCCAGAGTGCTGTGATGGACACTCTCTGCTAGGCTGCTGGGCTGTCCTCAGTGGGAAGTTAGCTTCTTTCTGTCTTTTTGTGGGTTCTGGAGCTCCCGAGGTTGTTCAGAGTCTACTTTTACATGAATTTGGAAATTGTGTGAGCCCAACCTGTGTGGAAGAGCTGATTCTACTCTGCCAACTTGACTCGGCCCTAATTCACAACTTTTACTTCTTTTATTTTTATTTTTGTTGATGGCATTAGAATTTTATTTTATAAATTAATTCATTTTTTAGGTTTTAGCATTCATGTCTTCAACTTCCTGAGTTATAGATTTTCTCCCCATCTGTCCTGTAACCCCTACCCCAAGGTCACAAGCAAATTGAGTACCCCTTCCACCAATCTGTTCTCTCTTGTGTTATTATCCACTCTCCCTTTACTTTCTTGTAGGGCAAGATGGATTTCTGTAACACATTGCCTGCATATCTTATTACCCAGGTTGCATGCAAAAAAAAAAAAAAAACAATTTTTAACATTTGTTTTTAAAACTTTGATTTCCTTAATCTTTCCCTTCTTCCCTCCTCACCCATCCCTACTGAGAAGAGAAGCAATTCTATATAGGTGAAACATGTGTAGTTATTTAAAACATTTTCATTGTAATTATATTGTGGAGGACTAACTATATTTCCCTCCATCTATCCGCCCCCCCCCCATTTATTCTATTCTAAGGGGAAGAGTTAATGACCATATATAAGGAGAAGCCCAAACTTGTAGAGAGCAGAAATAAGAACAGGACATGTGATGGCAGAACTGAGAAGAGAACTCTTGTGGTGGCAGAATTGAGAAGTAGAAACTTGTGGTATCATGGCACTCTCTTTGTCTGTTCTGTCTGTGTTGATTTTTGTTTGTAATACTTGGTACAGGAGCCCTTGGACCTTACTGGAAGCCCTGCAAGGAGATTTTTCAGGTTGGCTGTTTACAGAAGTCTTGTAGGTTTTTGGAGATCCTGGGACTTTACTGATGATTTGTGTTGACCTCCCAGACCTTGTTTGTGGTTCTGTGTTGATTTCTATGCTGATAATTTGTATTGACTTCTTGTCCTTAATTATATGTCTGTATTGATTTCACAGACAGATAATGAATTGATTATGGTGCTGGCAATGTGCATGCATATTATTGTAGCTCTGTTAACTGTGAAGGAGTTAAGGTGGTCTGGACACTATGAGCTTCAATATGGAACAAGAACTAGACAAGGAACTGGATGAGGAGCTGGGCTAGGAGCTTAGAGCTGCCTGTCTTTGAATTCAGGTGATAGCTGGGTAGATTCAAGCAGGAGCTGGGACTATGGGACAGGAACCATGGAAGCTGAGAGGCAGCCTCAAGTCAAGATGAAAACACCTCTTCTTGGGTACTTAATGCTGTCTGAGATTATGATTTACTGTGACCTAGGAGAGGAAAACTTTGAGCTTTGTACTTTGTATCCCTTAAGGAGGCCTGCTCCTTAAGAATGATTGATTTAAGGACTTACTGCATTGTATCTTTTGCTTAAAACTATGTGGCTACTTTGGCAAAAATATGTGGCCAATTTAGTGATAACTTATTATGTCATAACATTGTGAATGCTGTACTTTGGTTTCTGTCAATGTTTTGTCTTAGTTTCTGAATAAATGGAAAGTTCACTATACCATGTAATCAGAACCTTGAAGCTGTTCACATCAACAGGCCTCTGGAAAGCTGCAAGTACTTGGGTTTATAAAGCCAAATTACATAGTGACAATTCTTAGGATGTATAACAGCCCTCTTCCATTGCCAAAGCAAAAATTTATATTTAATTTCAGGGTTTTAAATTAGGCCTGAAGGCCCTTTGAACTTATCCAAATCTTCCCTGCAGGCAACAGAGAGCAGAGAGTCTTGATATACTGAGCACACTTCAGTCAGTTTCTATGATACGGAGTTTAATTACTTCTTCACATTCTATGTAATCTTGAGTTAGACATTATGCAAAGGCCATGTAACTAAGTGACTTTTTGTTTCAGAATCTCAAGGTCCAATCTAAAGAAGGCTAAATAAATGCTTACAGTAAAAACTGTAGAGTTCTTATCATGAGGGGGATTCTGGTTTATACACTTCTCACCACCCACCTTCCTCTTGCCCCATGATAATTACCCAGAGGAGCCCTGCCATCAGCTTTATAGATGATAATATACTCCTTCCATATAAGTAAAGCTAAAGGCCAATGGACAATCTAAAAGAATAAAACAAAGTGGATAAAAGAAATCATGAAAGGAAATGTATATTTTGGCTTAGATATGGAGCTTCTTTACTTTCAGTAATCTGTTTTGTATTTGTTAATCTTCCTACTTAATTCTGCATGCGGTAAACAGCTCTGAGCATAGCAGGAGATGTGTAAAAGGGCAGAAAGGGAACCGGATTAGCTTACTACATCTTTCTCCTTTTGTTT
Organism: Gymnobelideus leadbeateri; assembly: GCA_011680675.1. NCBI lineage: Eukaryota > Metazoa > Chordata > Mammalia > Diprotodontia > Petauridae > Gymnobelideus > Gymnobelideus leadbeateri. The sequence goes on from WOXC01004367.1 coordinate 6,664, forward strand.
GAAGTGCAAGGAGTCCCCATAATAAAGAAGCACACATTCAAAAATAAAATATGAATGATTTTGTTTTAACTATGCCTCCCTTTCTCTCTATTAGCATCATTTGCTTTGAGTGGACAGATTTACACATACATACACACATATATGCATCATAATAAGAGGTGTTATGCAATGTAAGTGCCAAACTCAGGAATAATCATATCCTCTAAATGTCAAAAATAAAACCAATGAAGCATTTTTTTTCCTTACTTAAGAAACTACATAACATTTTAAGAAGAATCTAGTTTTACTGTGCATTTTACTGAAATATATTTGTAAACCCTTTATCAATATATATTTTACAAATCTGGAAAAGCTGTATGAGTCTTTAGAAAAGCAAAAGTCACAAATGCAGAACTTGTTTGATTGCTGAAAAAATAGAAATGATGATGTTATTGTTGAAGTTATGCTATAGAAGGATGTTGCCAAATATCAATGTGTTATCTTTGTCTTAATTAGGATTTTATAATTGTGTTAGTAATTTTCTCTCAACTTTGTCATTATGAAAGGCTAAGAAACATACTTTCAAAACTTCATTGATAAGGATAGATGCTTCCACATTTTAATCTACCAAAATAACATTAGCTTCATTAAATAAAATTTGTCTTCTAGGAAGCACTGTGGTTAGATGTAAAGTAATCTGCTATTGCATTCAGAAGCTCATGAAGTTTGAGATCTAGATGAAGAAATATTGTAAAAATGCATGAAAAATTAAATAACAAAAATAGAGCTTAATGACAAGAGAAAATATGCATAGCCTTATTAGAAGTGATTAATTTTCAAATTAATAATGCTAGTGCAAGTAGTAATGGATTTGAAATTTTAAAAAAATCTGGGTAAAATCCTAACTCTTAACTTGTTGCCTATGTGTTCCTGGAAATCTCATCTTACCTCTTTGTACCTCAGTTACCATGCTTGTGAAATTATGGTATTATTTTAGTTAAATTCTTAAGTCCCTTCTGGCTCTTACTTTAACATTCAATAATACTATTATGTAGACAATAAGTTCTTAGGTCAGATGAAGGGAGAAATTTATTCTGATCACTTATAATAAGTCATATATATTATAATATGCATATATATATATATATATTATAACTATCACAGAAAAACCTTCTGAGTGATAATTTGCTCTCCTAGTGTTTGTTTTCCCCTTTTGCTGCCCTGATTCATGGTAGAGTAATAAAATTATCCATTTTCAGTAGGTGACATGGGAGGAAGGGAATGAATATGGAATTCAAAGTTTTAAAATCAAATGTTTTAAAATATATAAATACTATTATTAATATTATTTTGCATATAATTGAGAAAAGATATACAGGCATTAGGGTACAGAGATTCACTATGCCCTACTGGAAAAGTTGAAGGGGGTATGGGAGAAGATATAGAAGAGTGCAGATTGGAGGAAAGGATATCCTGTGGGACTGCTATTCTGGGGTGAAGGGTAGGGGAAAAACGGAGAAAAAATGTAATTCAAAATCTGGTGCAAATGAATGATGTAAACCAGAAGGTATTAAAGCATTTGAAAAATAAATATCCCTTTTCCACTTAGAAATAGACCAAAATTATCTATAAACTAGAGGGCCTTGCCATTACTTCTAATATTAGGTATGAATTCTATTTTGTATTTTCAGCTCTTCTCATACTGATCCTTTGCCTTTCCAAACATTTTGAATTTTACTCTTCCCACCCCTCCCACTCATTGAAATTTAATGTTTAGTCATATTTGCAAACTTATGTTCCTCACAAATTTTTGCTGCTGGGATGCTCCCCTTTATCACAACATCTTAAAATTCTAGACATCATTAAAGACTTGGCTCAAATGCTGTCTTTTAAAACATCCCTTTCCCTGTGTTTTTCTTATGTTGTCTCCTCTAGGATTATGATATATCTTATAGTTATGGTCATGTTTTCTTCCCCATTATAATGTGAGATGCTCAAGGGCAGACTCTGATTCTTTTCTCTGTATTTCCAGTGCAAACCATAGCACGTGGAACAAAATAAATGCTTAATAAGTATGTATTTATGAGTGAGAACAATATTCACTAGTTTTAATGTTTTATACATTTTTATCCAGGCAGTTTTTTTTATTGCCATAGTCCTAAGCAAAATTCCAAGAACCAATAAATTCCAGAAATCAATAAATTTAAATATAATTTAAAATCAGCAAATGTAAAATTATTTAAAAAAATAGTCTACCTGAAAAAAAATCCATGAAAATGAATTCACCAGTGTAGGGGAGGAGCCAAGATGATGGAATGGAAGCAGTAACTTTTCTAAGGTCTTCCGTGAATCCTATCACTTAACTTTAAAAACTGAATCTGAATGGATTTTGAAATGACATAATGTACTGGGAGACAGAGCCTGGCAGTATCCAGCCCAGGAAATTGCCCATGTGGGTCCAGACAGGGGGAGCATGGAGCATGTGGGGGCTGCAGCAGCATAGGACAATACAGTGGACTACAGCAGAGAGAGAAGGAGCCCCAGCTGGCAGATTCATTATTCCCAAGGGGCATTTGCAGCCGTCTCAATGGCATTTCACCACAGGATGGGAGGAATGATTGGAGCCAGGTCAGAGAAGGCTCAGGGCCCCTAGCAGATATAGCAGTTTCTCCTGGGGCTATCAGCCTCCAGTCTGCCTGTCTGTCCAGGGCCAAGGATAACAAAGTAAATTCTGGCTGCTCTGATTCCCCCTCCCCGACCTAGAAAACCCAAAGATAAGTGTCCCACCCAGAGTAAAATCATGAGATAGTGGAAAAAGCCTCAGGCTTGGGAGTCTCTGAGAAGGGGTGTAACTGATGCAGCAAGAAGTCTGAAGAGAAGAGGGATAGGGGTCCCAACAAGACCCACATCACCTGACCAGCAAAAGCCTGCATGAATAGTAGCCCATGTAGATTTCTGGCCATAAAGGCAGAAAGCTGAAGTGGCCAGACCACACCTCCTCCACAGCTTACTCTGTGTGCCTCAGCATACCTCAGGGGTAACACTGAGACTCCTGCCTTGGCCTCAAACTAGACACCCAGAGGGTATAGCACACAAAGTCAACAAGCAGGCCCTTAGCTCCAAGCCTGAGAAATTAGGAAACAGGAAATTTCAATGGGAAGGATGGAAGCTTAGAAGGAGAATGGGAAGGCAAGAAAATCAATCAGAGCTTATTATAGCAAGCAAGAACAACCAAATGCAGAGGACAAATTGGACTCTATATTCACAAATGATACCACAGAAGAAAATGTGAACTGGTCTCAAGGCCAAAAAGCATTCTTGGAGGAGCTTAAGAAATATTTTAAAGACCAAATTAGGGAGGCAGTAGACAAATTTAAATCTACAGTGCCCAATATGAAAAAAAGTTTCACTGAAGAAAACAAATCCTTAAAAATTAAATTGAACAGAGGCGGCTAGGTGGCCCAGTGAGTAGAGCCTCGGCCCTGGAGTCAGAAGTACCTGAGTTCCCGATCTGGCCTCAGACACTTAACGCACACAGAAACAAAAACCTAGCTGTGTGACCTTTGGCAAGTTACTTACCCCCAATTGCCCTCTAAAAAGCAAAAAAAAAAAAAACCAAGAGTGACGTAATTAGAGAAAATACCACCCTAAAATTAGGACCTTCAACGACTAACTGAAGGCTATTATTTGCTAAAAATTAGAATCAGTCAAATTGAAACTCAGAACTCTAAGATGCACCCAGATTCAATCAAACAAAACATGAAGATTGAAAAATTAGAAGAAAGTGTAAACTATCTCACTGGAAAAACAACTGACCTAGAGAACAGATCCAGGAGAGATAACTTAAGAATTATTGGTCTACCGGTAAGCCATGAGGGAAAAAGCAGCCTAGACAACATCCTCCAAGAGATTGTCAAAGAAAACTGTCCTGAAGTCCTGGGGTAATGAAATAAGGGACTTTCAGACTTTCCTGATGAAAAAGCTGTAGCTCAATGGAAAATTTGATCTCCAATTACAAGACCCAAGAAAGACATAAAATGGTAAACAAGGAAAACACACACATTCATTAACACAGGCACATAACTTAGGATGAAACAAGAGCAAAATGTTTGCATCCTTATATGAGAAGCTGATAAATGTCAATATTGAAATTTATATGATTATTATGACATTTAAAAGGATTATATATAGATAGAGGGTATGGGTATGAATGAATTAATCTGAAGATAAAAAAAATCTCATTAAGGTGGTCAAAGGGACTGTAATGCAATAAAAGGAAAGGACGAGGGAGAAAAAAAGGTAAATTATGCCATTTGAAGTGGCATAAAAACACACTATAGTAGAGGGGAAGCAAAGAGGGAGAGGAAAATCATTTGAACATTATTCTCCCTGGTTCTGGTTCAAAAAGGGATCAATATAATCTGTTAAGTTTAAGATTCTAACATGAAAAGACAAGAAAATTCATTAAATAGAGGAAAATGAGGGAGGGAGAGGAGCACTATATGAAATTTACACTCATTGATTTGGGGTCAAAGAGAGAATAACATACTCTGATAAGTATCAAAATCTATTGTGTCCCATAAGCAGTAGGAGGGTAAGGGGGATGTGAGGTGAGGGAAATAGTAGTAAGGGTAGAGGGAAGGTAAAGAAAGGGGGTCACTGGCTGGGAACATGGAGGAGGTGGTGGTCAAAAGGGAAACACAAATGGAGGGGAAGGGAGAAGGAAGACACAAACATATAAGCAGGGGAGGGAATAGGATGGAGGGGAAGAGACAGATAGTCATCATCACTGTGAATGTAAATGGGATAAATTCTCACATAAAACAGAGGCAGATAGAAGAATGGATTAAAAGCCATAATCCTACAATATGCTGTCTACAGGAAGCACATTTGAAACAAAGTGATACCCATAGGTTAAAGGTAAAAGGCTGGAGTAGAATATATTATGACTCAGCTAAAGTGAAAAAGCAGGGTTAGCAATCCTTATCTCAGATAAAGGAAAATTAAAAATTGTTCTAATTAAAAGAGAGAAGGAAGGTAACTATATACTGATAAAAGGCACCATCTAGAATGAAGCAATATCATTACTTAATAAATATGAACCAAGTGGTATAGCATTCAGATTCCTAGAGGAGAAGTTAAAGGAATTAGAGGAAGAAATAGATAGCAAAACTATACTAGTGAGGGACCTTAATCTCCCCCGCTCTGAACTTGATAAATCTACCATGAAAATAATCAAGAAAAAATTAAGGAGGTGAATAGAATTTTAGAAAGACTAGATATGATAGATATCTGGAGAAAATTGAATGGGGATAAAAAGGAATATACTTTCTTCTCAGTGGTTCATGGTGCATACTCAAAAATAGACCATGTATTATGGAATAAAAACCACACAATTCAGTTGCAGAAAGGCAGAAATATTAAATACATCATTCTCAGATCATGATGCAATAAAAAATATATGCAATAAAGGGCAATGGAATGATAGATTAAAAACTAATTGGAAATTAATCAATTTAATCTTATAGAATGAGTGGGTCAAACAAGAAATTATAGAAACAATCAGTAATTTCATTCAAGAGGATGATAATATTGTGACAACATTACAAATTTTGTGGGATGTATTGAAGGCAGTTCTTAGGGGAAGTTTTATATCCCTGAGTGCATTCATGAATAAATAAGAGAAAATTGAATTGGACATGCAATTGAACAAGGTAGAAAAAGAACAAGTTGAAAATCCCCAATTAAACACTAAATTAGAAATATTGAGGGGGTGGAGCCAAGATGGCGGAGTAGAAACAGCTCATCCAAGCCACTCTGCCCCCATATTCCCCCCAAACTATGCAAAAGGGGACTCTGAACAACTTCTGGAGCCCCAGCACCCACAGAACGAGACAGAGAAGCTAACCTCCCGCTGAGGACAGCCCAGCAGCCCTGCAGGAAGGACCAGCGCAGCCGTCTGGGCAGAGCACAGGGAGCCGAGCCAAGCCCAGGACCGCGTGAGCCGAGGTATTAGCCCGGGGGTGGCAGGGCCAGCAGCTGGCTGGAGGAACACCAGAACACCAGGAGCTGTGGCGACTCCAGAATTATCAACATAGACATGCCTAGGACAAAGTAAGAGGTTAGTGTCCTATGGACTTTGGGACTGATATTTAGGGAATGCGTCGGCTCCCTCCCCTGGGGGCTAGAAGCCACTGAGGAGACACGCCATTTGGTAGTTTTCAGAGGCATTTCCAGCTCCCAGCCTACAAATTGCAGGGAGATACAGCGATCAGTCTTGTGGGGTAATCGCTCTTGCTTTAACCTCCCTGGATCTGGATTGTGATCTAGGGTGGAAGTCGTGGGTGGGTTTACAGCTTGCCAGAAACGGAAGTTGCCCCCCACACGTTCGGGACGAAAATTCCTATATCTGGCCTTAAAGCCATAGTGTGCCAACAAGCCCAAAAGTCAAGTAATTAAGCGGCAACATGCCAAGGCACAGGGAACAGAAAAATGCAACCCTAGACTCCTATTTTGGGGGCATAGAGTGGGAAAAGGACGGTGAGGTCAGAAGTCCTGCTCCAAAAGCCCCAGGGGAAAACAGGAGCGGGTTGCAGGCCATAGAGGACCTTAAGAAGGACTTTAAAAATCAAATAAGAGAAGTGGAGGAAAAATTGGAAAGAGAAATGAGAAGGATGCAGGAAAATTATGAAATGAGGGGAGATGAGAGGAGGGATGATGGATGGGAGGGCATCCTTGGGGGGAGGGGAGGTTGGAAGTACCCACTATAGAAGAGGGACAGGATTATGTAGGGAATGGACCAGGTGGGGGGTGGGATGAGTGGGAGGGAATTATAAGCAGCCTTGTACAATATATCTACTATGATAATGTTTTGCATAGCTAGACATGTACAACATATACTGAATTGCTTACCTCCCAAGAAGGAATGGGTGACAAGGGAGGAAGGAAATGGATCTGCAATTTGAGGTCGTAACATTAAATGTTTCAAATATATATAAATACTATTATTAATACTCTTTTGCTTGTAATAGGGAGATAAGATGTGCAGGCATTGGGATGCAAAGACTCACCTTCCTCTAATGGAAAAGTCGATGGGGGTATGGGAGAAGGTATGGGAGAGAGCAGATTGGAGGAAGCGATATCTTGTGGGACTACTATTCTGGGAGGTTGGGTAGGGGAATAATGGGGGGAAAATGATTGTAACTCAAAATCTGGCAGAAATGAATGATGTAAAACAGAAGTTAATAAAGCATTTGTTTATAAAAACATAATCCTACAATATGCTGTCTTCAAGAAACACATTTGAAACAAAGGGATACCCACAGGGTAAAGGTGAAAGGTTGGAGTAAAATTTATTATGCCTCAGCTAAAGTAAAAAAAGCAGGGGTAGCAATACTTATCTCAGATAAAGCAAAAGCAAAAATAGATCTAAGTAAAAGAGATAAGGAAGGAAACTATATCCTACTAAAAGGCACCATTGAGAATGAAGCAATATCACCACTTAATATATATGCACCAAGTGGTATAGCATCCAAATTCCTAGAGGAGAAGTTAAAGGAATTAGAGGAAGAAATAGATAGCAAAACTATACTAGTGGGGACCTTAATCTCCCCCTCTCTGAACTCGATAAATCTAACCTCAATAAACAAAAAGAAGTTAAGGAGGTGAATAGAATCTTAGAGAGACTAGATATGATGGATCTCTGGAGAAAACTGAATGGGGATAAAAAGGAATTTACTTTCTTCTCAGCAGTGCATGGTACATACTCAAAAATAGACCATGTACTAGGGTATAAAAACCTCACAATCCAGTGCAGAAAGGCAGAAATAGTAAGCGCATCATTCTCAGATCATTATGCAATAAAAATTATATGCAATAAAGGGCCATGGAAAGATAAACTAAAAACTAATTGGAAACTAAACAATTTAATCCAAAAAAATTGGTGGGTCAAAGAAGAAATTATAGAAACAATCAATAATTTCATTCAAGAGAATGATAATAATAAAACAACATACCAAAATTTGTGGGATGCACTAAAGGCAGTTCTCAGGGGAAGTTTTATATCCCTGAGTGCATACTTAATTAAAGCAGAGAGAAGGGAGGTCAATGAGTTGGACATGCAATTGAAAAAGCTAGAAAAAGAACAAATTGAAAATCCCCAATTTAGTACTAAATTAGAAATATTGAAAACCAAAGGTGAGATTAATAAAATTGAAATTAAGAAAACCATTGAATTAATAAATAAAACTAAGAGCTGGTTTTATGAAAAAATCAACAAAATTGATAGACCCTTAGTCAATATGATAAAAAAAGAAAGAAGAAAACCAAATTATGAATATCAAAAATAAAAAGGGTGAATCTACCTCCAATGAAGAGGAAATCAAAAAAATAATGAGGAATTATTTTTCCCAATTGTATGCACATAAATATGACAATCTTAGTGAAATGGATGAATATTTACAAAATCACAAATTGCCCAGATTAACTGAAGAGGAAGTGAATTACCTAAATAACCCCATCTCAGAAAAAGAAATCAAACAAGCCATCAATGAACTCCCTAGGAAAAAATCTCCAGGGCCAGATGGGTTCACTAGTGAATTCTATCAAACATTTAAAGAACAATTGATTCCAATACTCTACAAACTATTTGGGAAAATTAGTGAAGAAGGAGTCCTACCAAACTCTTTCTATGACACAAATATGGTACTGATTCCTAAATCAGGAAGAGATAAAACAGAGAAAGAAAATTATAGACCAATCTCCCTCATGAATTTAGACGCAAAAATTCTAAATAAAATATTAGCCAAAAGACTCCAACAACTTATCACAAAAATAATACACCCTGATCAGGTAGGATTCATTCCAGGAATGCAAGGATGGTTTAATATTAGGAAAACCATCAGTATAATTGAGCATATCAACAACAAAACTAGCAAAAACCACATGATCATCTCAATAGATGCAGAAAAGGCTTTTGACAAAGTACAACATCCATTCCTATTAAAAACACTAGAAAGTATAGGAATAAATGGAGCCTTCCTTAAAATAGTTGCTAGCATCTATCTAAAACCATCAGCAAGTATTATATGCAATGGGGATAAACTAGAAGCCTTTCCAATAAGATCAGGAGTGAAACAAGGGTGTCCACTATCACCCCTCTTATTCAATCTGGTACTAGAAACGTTAGCAGTAGCAATTAGAGAAGAAAAAGAAATCAAAGGAATCAAATTAGGCAAAGAAGTGACCAAGCTGTCACTCTTTGCAGATGATATGATGATATACTTAGAGAATCCTAGAGAATCAAGTAAAAAATTACTTGAGACAATAAATAAATTTGGCAAAGTTTCAGGATATAAAATAAACCCACATAAATCCTCAGCATTCCTGTACATCTCTAATAAAACTCAACAGCAAGAGATAGAAAGAGAAATCCCATTTAAAGTCACTGTAGACATTATAAAATATTTGGGAATCTACTTGGCAAAACAAACCCAGAATCTATATGATCACAACTACAAAACACTTCTAACACAAATAAAAACAGATCTAAATATTTGGAAAAATATCAGTTGCTTGTGGCTGGGTCGAGCTAATATAATAAAAATGACAATTTTACCCAAACTTAATTATATATTTAGTGCCATTCCAATCAATTTACCAAAAAACTACTTTGTAGAGTTAGACAAAATGATAACAAAATTTATTTGGAAAAACAAACGGTCTAGAATATCAAGGGAATTAATGAAAAGAAATGCTAGGGAAGGTGGACTACCTATGCCAGATCTTAATCTGTATTATACAGCAGCAGTCATCAAAACTGCTTGGTACTGGCAGAGGTGTAGAGTAGTGGATCAATGGAATAGATTAGGTGCAGGAGACTCAGCAGTTAATGAATATAGCAATCTATTGTTCGATAAACCCAAAGACCCCAGTTTTTGGGATAAGAATGCACTATTTGACAAAAACTGCTGGGAAAACTGGAATACAGTATGGCAGAAACTGGGCATAGATCACTATCTAACACCATATACCAAAATTAAGTCTAAATGGGTGCATGATCTAGGTGTAAAGGATGATACTGTAAGCAATTTGGGAAAGCAAGGAATAGTTTACCTGACAGATCTGTGGAGAGGGGAAGATTTTAGGACCAAACAAGAATTAGAGAGCATTATAAAATGCAAAATGGATAATTTTGATTACATTAAATTGAAAAGCTTCTGCACAAACAAAGCCAATGTAACCAAGATCAAGAGGGAGGTGGGAAATTGGGAAAGAATTTTTACAACTTGTGTCTCTGATAAAGAACTCATTTCTAAAATTTATAGAGAATTGAGCCAAATCTATATGAATACAAGTCATTCCCCAATTGAGAAATGGTCAAAGGATATGAATAGGAAGTTTTCAGAGAAAGAAATTAAAGATATCTATAAGCATATGAAGAAATGCTCTAAATCACTATTAATTAGAGAAATGCAAATCAAAACAACTCTGAGATACCACATCCCTCCAGTCAGATTGGCTAAGATGACAAAACAAGAAAGTGACAAATGCTGGAGAGGATGTGGACAAATTGGAACACTAATACATTGCTGGTGGAGTTGTAAACTTATCCAACCATTCTGGAGAGCAATCTGGAATTATGCCCAAAGGATTATAAATAATTTCATACCCTTTGACCCAGCCATACCACTTCTAGGGTTATATCCCAAAGAGATCATAGAAGTGGGAGGAAGACCCATATGTACAAAAATATTTTTAGCAGCCCTTTTTGTGGTTGCAAAGAATTGGAAACTAAAGGGGTGCCCATCAATTGGGGAATGGCTAAACAAGTTGTGGTATATGAATGTAATGGAATTTTATTGTGCTATAAGAAATGAGGAGTTGACGGATTTCATAATTACCTGGAGAGACTTATACAAACTGATGCTGAGCGAGAAGAGTAGAATCAGAAGAAATTTGTATACAATCACAGACATACCATATCTGTGACGACCAACTATGACAGACTGGACTCTTTTCAGCAATGCAATGATATAAGTTAATCCCGAATGACTCAAGAAAGTGAGAAATGCGCCATCCAGAGATATAACTAGAAAGAACTGAGCCTGAATCCTGATGGAAGCAAACTAAATGACCTTGTTCTTCTCATTGTTTGGTTTTACTTCTTCCTTACCATCTTTCATCCCACCTAGTACAATATGCCTTTGTAATTGGAATAATGTTCAATATGAATGCATTTGCAGACCCTATACTGTACTATATGCTGTCATGAGGGGAGGGGGGAGGGAAGTAAAGGAAATTTGAAAATCAAGGAACTATGGAATTGAATCTTGTTAACTGAAATTAAACTAATAAATTAATTTAAAAAAAAAAAGAGGGAGGACTACTAGTGATAATTTCAACCACTATTTACAATTTCAAATCCAAAAAATGTAGAATATGTTAATAAATAATAAATAATATTTCTGTAGCCTTTCCTACATCCAGAGTATAGAGATAAGGAACTTTTGTATAATATCAATGTATTAGAAAAATGAGTATTGTATTTAGGGTATAAGTTAAAGGGATTAAAAACTCAATTGTTAGTTAGACGTGATTGTAAATATACATATATTTGTATAACTCTTTTACTATATATTAGGTCTGATTTGAATGCTTTTTGGAACAAAATATATGCCCAACTTCTTTGTTTGATATGATTCAAATACTACAAAGTATATCAGAAAACATCCAAAATCATCGTTGCTCTGGAATTAATCCAGGGACATTGCCAACACAATATTATCAACATTGTTAAATTTATTTACTTTTAGTTTGATATCTGTGACCAAAGAGGAGGTGTAGTCAGTGCTCTTCTGGCCAGTGTTTGGTCTGCTGGTGATTACAAGTACTTTTTTTCTTCCCCAGAATATTGATAGTGGTCCTTTACTCCCATGTGGTCACACACTCTAGATGAGCTAATGTTCATCTTCACCCTAGGACTGTGGATCACATATGGGCAATACAATAATCTTGCCCCAGTGCTGGCAAATGGTGCCTTGAAATAACCTTTTGTCCAGTGGTCTGACTATTACCATCTATAATCTGAGAGTTCTGGAATCAACTGCTACCACTGATTCATTTGGCACCAAGGCTTACTGTTGGCTTTCTAGGATACAGCCTGTTGGACTGCACCCTACACTCACTCTAATAAATCAGACTTTGTCTAACAACCTTTTAAGTTATAGTGGGCTATAAAATATTTTTCCACAACTCTTTTGTTTATTCTTCCATGGCAGAATTCATTTTAAAGAGTGATTTTACAACTGTTTGGAGAGGAATATGGGAGACCATACTCAAAGTCCTATCTTTACTCCACTATCTTACCCCTCACCAATCATATTTTCCATACCCAGTACTTTGAATATTTCCAATAACATCAAATGAAATTAAATTTCTTTTCATTTGTTCCATTATCTATAAATAATATAAAACAGTAAAATTTTATTAAATGCTTAAAATGGGTAAGTCAGTGTGCCAAGCAGCAGGAATATCACAACAACCAAAAAAGAAAGATAGCCCCTGCTCTTATGGGACTTGAAATCTAATAGTGGAATACATCACAGAAATGGAAGCTGGTTGGGGAAGTATCTTGTAAAAAGTGTGATGATGGTAGAGTTAAAACCAAACAGTGTAGCTAGTAGGAAATGAAGAATTGACTGGGTTTTTTTTATTTGTTTTTTTTTAATTTTTTTAAACAAATGCTTTATTAACAACTGTTTTATATCATTCATTTCTGCGAGATTTTGAGTTACAATTATTTCCCCCCCGTTATTGCCCTACCCAATCTCCCAGAATAGCAGTCCCTCAAGATATCGTTTTCTCCAATCTGCTCTCTCCCATACCTTATCCCATACCCCCTTCGACTTTTCCATTAGAGGAAGGTGAATCTTTGTGTCCCAATGCCTGTACATCTTATCTCCCAATTATAAGCAAAAGAGTATTAATAATAATATTTATATATGTTTGAAACATTTAATCTTAAGACTTCGGATTTCAGATCCCTTACCTTCCTCCCTTGTCACCCATTCCCTCTGGGGAGATAAGTAATTCAATATATGTTGTACATGTCTAGCTATGCAAAACATTATCATAGTAGATATATTGTACAAGGCTGCTTATAATTTCCTCCCACTCATCCCAACCCCCCACTTGGTCCATTCCCTACATGATCCTGTCCCTCTTCTATAGTGGGTACTTCTAACCTCCCCTCCCCCCAAGGAAACCCCCCAACCATCATCCCTCCTCTCATCCCCCTTCCCCCTATTCTGCTGCAGGTTGAGATATCCCATTTAGTATGTATGTCATTCTCTCCCTGAACCAAATTCAATGAGAATGTGGATTTGCCTTTTTTATCCCTTCCTATTCTTGCAAACACTTCCCCTTGCTTCTTCTACATGAGATAGTTTACCCTACCCTGTCTTTCCCCATCTCCTCTTGCCACTTTCTTCTCTCACCTCATAATTTCATCCCTTGAGTATTCTCCCTTCCCAACAAATTCAACCTATGCCCTCTATCCATATTCACACATTCACATATGTATTCATATGACCACACACCCTTCTTCCATTATTTTCATAGTGAGAAAGATATCATAACTCACAGTTATTGTTTTTCCATATAGGAATGTAAATAGTTCAACTTTGATAAGTTCCTTTTGATTTCTTTTCCCTGATTACCTTCTCAGGCATCTTTTGCTTCTTGTGTCTGGATGTCAAATTTTCTATTCAATTCTGGTTTTTTCCTCAAGAATGCTTGAAAGTCCTCTATTCCACTGAATGACCATATTTTCCCCTGAAACAAAATACTCAGTGTTGCTGGGTAGGTGAACCTTGCGTTCATTCTCAGTTCTTTTGCCCTCTGGAATATCATATTCCATGCCCTTCGATCCCTCAGTGTAGAAGCTGCCAGGTCCTGGGCTATTCTGATTGTGTTTCCACAGTATTGAAATTGTTTCTTCCTGGCTGCCTGTAGTATTTTCTCCTTGATCTGGGGATTCTGGAAACTGGCTATTATTATATTATTATATTCCTGGGAGTTTTCTTTTTGGGATCTTTTTCAGGAGGTGGTCTGTGGATTCTTTCAACCTCTATTTTGCCCTCTGGATCTAAAACATCAGGGCAGTTTTCCTTGAGAATTTCTTGAAGGGTGATTTCTAGGTTCTTTCTTTGATCATGGCTTTCAGGTAGTCCAATAATTTTTAAATTGTCTCTTCTGGATCTATTTTCCAGGTCAGTGGTTTTTCCCATGAGATATTTCACATTGCCTTCTAATCTTTCATTTGATTGGATCTGCTTAACAGCATCTTGATTTCTCATAAAGTCATTAGCTTCCATTTGTTCCAGTCTAACTCTGAAGGAATGAATCTTCTCAGGGAACTTTTGAGATTCTTTTTCCATCTGGCACATTCGACTTTTTAAGGCATTCTTCTCCTCATTGCCCGTTTGGGCCTCCTTTGCATTTGAGTCAGTCTGTTTTTTAAGGTGTTGTTTTCCTCAGTCAGGCTGTTGACCCTCATTTCATACTTTTCCTGCATCCTTCTCATTTCTCTTTCCAATTTTTCCTCCAGTTCTCTTATTTGATTTTTAAAGTCCTTCTTAAGGCCCTCTATGGCCTGCAACCAGCTCATGTTTTCCCCTGGGGCTTTTGGAGGAGGACTTCTGACCTCACAGTCCTTTTCCCACTCTATGCCCCAAAATAGGAGTCTAGGGTTGAATTTTTCTGTTTCCTTTGCCTTGGCATGTTGCCACTTGATTACCTGACTTTTGGGCTTGTTGCCACACTATGGCTTTAAGGCCAGCTAGAGGAACTTTCGTCCTGAAAGTGTGGGGGGCAACTTCTTTTTCTGGCAAGCTGTAAACCCACCCACGACTTCCACCCTAGATCACAATCTAGATCCAGTTAGGTTATAGCCAGAGCGATTACCCCCCCTAAGACTGAACGCTGGATCTCCCTACAATTAATTGCAGGCCAGGAGTTGAAGCTGCCTCTGAAAACTACAAAATGGCGTGTCTCCTCAGTGGCTTCTAGCCCCCAGGGGAAGGAGCCGATGCATTCCCCCAAACACAGGTCCCAAAGTCCATAGGACACTAACCTCTTACTTTGTCCTAGGCATGTCTATGTTGATAATTCTGGAGTCGCCAGGGCTGCTGGTGTTCTGGGGTTCCTCCAGCCAGCTGCTGGCCCTGCCACCCTGGGGCTAAAACCTCGGCTCAAGGGGACCTGGGTTCCGCTCGGCTCTGCTTCCTTTGCTCTGCGTGTTGCGCACTGCCGGCTCCCAGACAGCTGTGATGGTCATTCCTGCAGGGCTGCTGGGCTGTCTTCAGCGGGAGGTTAGCTTCTCTGTGTTGTTCTGTGGGTGCTGGGGCTCCAGAAGTTGTTCAGAGTCCCCTTTTACATAGTTTGGGGGGAATCTGGGGGCAGAGTGGCTTGGATGAGCAGTTTCTACTATGCCATCTTGGCTCCGCCCCCTGACTGGGTTTTTGGAAAGAGTTTTTGCTGTTTTCTCCAGCCATCCAATCAAAGGGACAGACATAATTGAATATTCTGATGACGTTTGAATACCATAACTGAAGCAATATCCTAAAGATGAGTTTCTCATTGATGAATTAATTTATCCTGGGGAGCAGGGAAGAAAAGATGCATCATGATGGTGGAATTGAATTGAATCAGTTGCCAAATCTTGCAGTTTCTACTTCACAATGTCTCTTACACCTGCCCTTTCTTTCCTACATATGTGGCCATCCTTATTCAGGCCATCAGGTGTGATCTATATTAATAATAATTTATGTGATCTCTCTGTCAAACCTCTCCCATCTCCCATCCATCCTTCTAACAACTGCCAAATTGATTTTCCTAAAGACTAGTTCTAACCATATCCCCCTACTCCCCACTCAACAGGCCTCCATGCATCCTTATTACATAACATATCAAATATAAACTGTACTGTCTGGCAATTAAAGTTAGAAGTTTTCTTATAGTTCTTTTCATTTCTCAAAGCCAACTCCCTTGAGAAGGTCATGTACATGTAGTGATTAAAATTTATCTTCTCTTACTCTCTTTTTAAGTCTATATAGTTTGACTTCAGATATCCTCATGTCATCTAAATTGTTATCTTCAAAGTTACTGATTTTCTCTTCATCACCATATATGTTATTCTTTTTTCTCAAATTTCTTCCTCCTGGATGTATCTATATTCTTTGACAATGTTATTCTCCCTCTTCTCTTTTTTTTCTTCCTAGGTTTGCATGTTTCTTCTCTTTCCTGGTTCTCCTTCTTACTGTAAGACAGTTCTTTGGCACTCTACTTTGATGGATCTTCACTGAAGTTGCA
The DNA here is from genome assembly GCA_011680675.1 of Gymnobelideus leadbeateri. Classification (NCBI taxonomy): domain Eukaryota; kingdom Metazoa; phylum Chordata; class Mammalia; order Diprotodontia; family Petauridae; genus Gymnobelideus; species Gymnobelideus leadbeateri. The sequence continues at coordinate 23,014 of WOXC01004367.1, forward strand.
CAACTTAACTGATTGTCTCTTAGGTTCTGTCCTGGATTCTATTCTATTCTCCCTAGATACTATTTCACTTAATGATCTCATCAGCTTCTATGAATTCAATCATTTTCACTATGCAGATGATTCTTACATTTCTCCTGATATAAAGTACCCTGACATCATTTCTATACCTTCAGCAGGTAGAAATAACTAAACTTAATACCTATTTAGTATTAGTGATTAACTGTAGTAGGAAACCACTGAATATAGTGATTTTTCTTTATCTCCCATCCATAGCCCTCAAACTGTACCCCAGGTGAGACCCTAACCATCTAACCTTACTGTGATCTTTCTCTTTGGCAATATCCCCAGAAACATGTGCCCTGGTGTCTAAAAACAAAAAACTTCCAGTTTTACAACTCCTCCTGCATAATAGATATATCAAGACATGTTAAACTTACCATTGCAAAAACTGAGCTCATTATCGTCCTCCAACAATTTGTACACACAACTCATATATTCGTATATACCTGTGTGTATATATATATGTACACACACACACATATACATATATATATGTATATATACATAGAAGAATATATATTTAAAATGTAATCTTTTCATCCTTCCAATGATCCCCCAATAGAGAACTGAAAATATATTAAACACAGATGTCTGCATATACATACATACATACATACATACATACATAGTTCTATCTCTATCTATCTGTATCTATCTACATTCAATCAAAATAGATTTCCTTATTAGCTATGTTAAAATTATTTTCCCATTTTCTACTCTTGGTCCTTCATGGTTTTATCAAACAGCATGAAGGATTTTTTATTCTTAATATTTTGAAATTTTATTTGTTTGTTATGCTGAATAAGAGTTGCTAATGCTTTGGAAGTTGTTTCTTTACTTAATTTTTGCCATCATATAAATTGTAGTCCATGTTCTGTTCAAGTCATTCTATAGCAGCTTATACAATTGCCTCTCCCCAATTTTCTCTAACACTATCTCATTTATCTATCTATATATCTAGCTAGCTAGCTATTTTATAGTGTAAGAGTATTCATCACATTTATATGTCATATAAATTTATTTGAATATAATGGGTATCTTATCATTCATGGACACCTCAAAAATATGCCTCAAAAAGCCGTATGATACATACACATTTATATATATACACACATACATGTGTATACAACATATGTATCCACAAATATATTCATATACATATATATATATACACGCAAACACATGTATACATGCATGCATACATATGTCCTTAGAGTTTGTTTTACTTAGACTGAATCCCTCCCTTAGTTTAACTTTACTCTAATTCTTCCCCCTTCTCATTTTTCTCTTCTATTTCCCTGTCGAGTAAACTGTATTTCTTTATTTGTGTACGTATTGTGTGTATGTACTTTTCCTTCCTTTAACCAGTTCAGATGAAAGTGTGATTAATGTTAATTACTCCCCTCATATTCTGCTCCATGTTTATATAAATGTCTACTGCTCCCTGATTAGGGGAGATATTTTTTTTCCCTAAACTACCTTTACCTTCCCCTGCTTCCTCCAGCATATTCATCTCACCTTTTGTTTTCATTCTTATCTTAAGATAATTCAGTTATAACAGAAACACTAACAGGCTCCTCTAAGTAAATTCCCTTATGACACAGATGATAAAAAAGATTCAGAGTCACATGTATCACTTTCCCATATTTGAGTGAAAGATTATCCTTGTTAATTCTCTTATCATTCTTCATTCATGTTTACTTTTTTTGTTTTTCTTAAATCCTGTGATTGGACTTCAAAGTTTCTATGGAGCTATGGTCTTTTCCTCTGGAATACTTGGAAGTCCTTGATTTAATTAAAAGGTCCATTTATTCTAAGAACTTTATTCTCATTTTTGTTTGTTTCTTGTCTGTAAACCTATATGCTTTGCATTCTAGTACACTGAATTCCAGATTTTCTGCTCCTTTCAAGTGATATCTTCTAAATCCTATGTGATCCTGAGTGAGGCTCATTGTGACTTGATTTATTATTTTTTTTCTGTTCTTTACATTATTTTATTTTAATTTAGGCTGTCACATTTTTGGTATTTGAGGCGGGCCAGGGGCATGTGTCTTTCAGTGGATTATTTTATTGTCTTTTTTTTATTTCTAAGAGATTTGGAAAGGTGTCTTTTTTTGAAAGAATTATTAAGGGGGCGCCTAGGTGGAACAGTGGGTACAGCATCTGCCCTGGAGTCAGAAGGACCCGAGTTTGGATCCAGCCTCAGACACTTAATGCACACACAAAAACCTTGCTGTGTGACCTTGGGCAAGTTACTTAACCCCAATTGCACTCCAAAAAAAAAGCAAGAAAGAATTATTAAAATGTGATGTCTAGGCTATTTTTTGTGAATGGCAAATGTATATTATAATGGATTTTTTTTTATTGATCAGTTTTTCAAGTCAGACTTTTTTTTCCTTTTTTGCTATGAGATTCCTTATATTTTCTCCTATTTTTCAGCATATTCAGTCTTTTGACTTTATTTTAATACTTCTTATTGTCCCATGGAATCTCCAGCTTCTATTTTGTCCATTCTGATTTTTAAAAATTCTGTTACATGGGCAAGATTTTCAACTCTTTATGTGAAGCTGTTAATTTTCTTTCCAATATTTTCTTCAATGACTCTAATGTCTTTTCCATTTTTCTGTCAAGCCTACTCATTTTACATATAAAGTAATATTAATCTTTGAAAATGTTGCTTCATATCTTTCAGTAATTTTTTTTCATTTTTTTTCTTGCCTAAGCTATGTTTTTCTATGAGACTTGGATTGTACTTTGGAATCATTCCCGTCTTTGGTATTCATATCTTGAAATTTCCTGACACCTGATTTTTATGGTGATGTTTTTTTTTTTTACATTTTTCCATTTTTTTACATTATTCCAACATACTTCCTGATTCCAAATTTGATCTATGGATACATTTTGCTCATGAATACTATGTTTTTCCTTCCAGCAGTGTGTCCTTTTCTACTAATGCCTTCTCCAAGTATAAAAACGTAAACTCCCATATTCTTCAGAATTCAAGTGGATATTCTTACAATAGGATTTCTTCTCTAGCAGCCTGTGAAGATACACACACACACACACGATGGCACACAATATATGTACACACAATGCATGCATTCACTTATATATACATACACATATATACACATGTATGTACATGCACACACTATATAAATGTATATGTATGTATGTGTGTGTGTGTACAAACATGGTTCAAACTATTTGCCATGGAGCGCCCGCACACACACACACACACACACACACACACACACACACATACATACATTGAGGTAATATTCAGGAAATGCATGATCCTTCTCACTAGCTCTAAGTATGTCTAGAGTTAAATGGTTTTTCCATCAAAACAATTATGACCCCAAAGATGCAGTGAAAAGATAACTCTGTTTGGTGTTGGAGAGTTCCCATTCCAAACTTTCCTAATGCTAACTATTTCTGTGTCCTTAATGATATTCAGTTTAATTCAATAAATATTTATTAAGTTCCTACTATGTGCCTGTATTGTGCTAAGACCTCCAATTAGATGCAACTGAGAGTGAGATGTAGATTATCTAAACCTAGTCATTTTTCATGGTAATGAGATTTCAGGAAATTAGCATTTCCTGGATAAGGCTAAGGCTAGCAGGAACTTGGAGTCTTAGTCAAGCAATAGTTCACTAATACTTGGCCTAATGATCTTCTCTAGTAACTGTTGTTCTGTATGTCGTTAGAGGTAGATTTTGGCCCTCTTGGTAGACCCTGGATAAATTTCTGCTATGATTTGTTACTATCACTTTCTAACAATTTGATCTTCTTTATTCTTGCTACTTATTTTAAAGCTTCTTCTCTGTATAACCTTGGTCAACAGGCTAAAGAGCAGAAGAGAACTGGTTGAGAAACTGAATTACAGTGGCCAATATTTTAAGATAGCATTTAAATGGCTTCCCAGATGAAATCTTAAGAATCATTCTTGCTTTTGGGGAAAGAGAATACCACAGATTAACTACCTTGCTGTATTTATAAAGTTTTATACATTTAATAAATATTTCTGCTCATTCTAATCACCTTGCTCTATATCAGGTCATAAAACTCATTCCATTTTCTCTGAATCCACTGTTCCATCATTTCTTAAAAGGCAATTTTATTCAATTGAATTCATAGTGCATAGTTTATTCAACTGGTCTCAAATTGATAGGTATGTTAGTTCTGGGCTGTTTTTGAAACTAAAAAGTGTTGCTATGACTATTTTAAAACATTTCTCTTTGTTATTTCTATGGGGTTTGAGCCTAGCTGTTATATTTGGGAATCAAAGATCCTATATGATTCAATGACTTTTTTGATCTACTTACAAATTGCATAAAAGAAAGACTATGGAGGGCAGAGTCAAGATGGCAGAGTAGAAATAGCTCTTCCCCACAGCTCTTGCTCCCACCAAATCCAAATTTATATAAATGGGAACTCTGAACAACCTCTGGAGCTCCAGAACCCAAAAAATGACACAGAGAAGCTAACATCCCTCTGAGGACGGCCCTGCAGCCTGGCAGGGAGCAGAGAGCCCAGCCAACTGGGAGCTAACCCCAGGCACCCATGAGTCAGACGTTTTAGCCCCAGGGTGGCCTGACCAGCAGCCAGCTGGAGGGAACCCACAACACCAGGAGCTGTGGCATTTCCAGAACTTCCAACAGATAGATGCCAACTACAAATTGAGAGGTTAGTGCAGTATGGACTTTGGGACTCATTAGTGGGGAGACAGCCTCAGACTATTTTCCTGGGGATGAGAAGACACTGAAACTCTTCAGCACAGCTGCAGACACACTCAGCAACTTCAGTTCCTAGCCTGAGAACTGTAGGGGGATCTGGCGATTAGTCTAGAGGGTAATTGCTCTTGCTTTACCCTTCTTGGATATAGATTGCGGTCTGGGGTGGAGGTCTTGGGGTGTGTGAACAGCTTTCCAGAGCATGTGGAGGCTTCATAGAGGTCATCCAACTAATACCTCCAGCAGTTTGTAAAACCCCACCTTTTGGAACAGAAGTTCCCCTGGCTGGTGGGAGAGTCATACTGTGGCAACAAGCCCCAAAGTCAAGTAATTGAGTGGCAAAATGCCTAGGCAAAGGAAAGAAAATAAACAGAAAAATTCAACATTAGACTACTATTTTGGGGGCAAAGAGGATCAAAGCACGGAACAGGATGAGGACTGTGAGGTCAAAACTCCTGCACCTAAAGTCCCAAATGAAAATAAGAGCTGTTTACAGGCCATAAAGGACCTTAAGAAGCAGATAAGAGAAATGGAGGAAAAATTAGGAAGAGAAATGAGAAAGATGCAAGAAAAGTATGAAATAAGACTCAACAGCCTGAATGAGGAAAATAACACCTTAAAAATAGACTAACTGAAATGTCAAAAGAGGCTCAAAAAGGAAATGAGAAGAATGCCTTAAAAAAACCGAATCTTCCAGATGGAAAAAGAATCTCAAAAGTTCACTGAGGATATTCATTCCTTCAGAGTTAGACTGGAGCAAATGGAAGGTAATGACTTTATGAGAAATCAAGATGCTGTTAAGGAGATCCAAACAAATGAAAGATTAGAAGGCAATGTGAAATATCTCATGGGAAAAACCACTGACCTGGAAAATAGATCCAGGAGAGACAATTTAAAAATTATTGGAATACCTGAAAGCAATGATCAAAAAAAGAACCTAGAAATCACCCTTCAAGAAATTCTCAAGGAAAATTGCCCTGATGTTTTAGATCCAGAGGGCAAAATAAAGGTTGAAAGAATCCACTGATCACCTCCTGAAAAGGATCCCAAAAAGAAAACTCCCAGGAATATCATAGCCAGGTTTTAGAATCCCCAGATCAAGGAGAAAGTACTACAAGCAGCCAGGAAGAAACAATTTCAATATTGTGGAAAGACAATCAGAATAGCCCAGGACCTGGCAGCTTCTCCACTGAGGGATTGAAGGGCATGGAATAGGATATTCCAGAGGGCAAAAGAGATGGGATTGAAGCCAAGGGTCACCTACCCAGAAAAACTGAGTATCTTGGTTCAGGGGAAATATGGTCATTCAGTGGAATAGAGGACTTCAAGCATTCTTGAGGATAAAACCAGAGTTGAATAGAAAATTTGACATTCAGACACAAGAAGCAAGAGATGCTTGAGAAAGTAATCAAGGAAAAGAAATCAAAAGGAACTTGTCAAATTTGAACTATTTACATTCCTACATGGAAAAACAATAACTGTGTCTGATGAAACCTTTCTCATTATGAAAATAATTGAAGAAGGGTATATGGGCATATGTTTACTGGTATACGTGGATAGAGGGCACAGGTTGAATTTAATGGGAAAGGGCGATTCTTAAGGGGTGAAGTTAAGGGGTGAGTAAGGAAAGTGACAAGAAGAGATGGGGAGACACAGGGTAGGGTAAGCTATCTCATGTAGAAGAGGAAACGGGAAGGAGTTGAAGGCGTGGGGAAGAACAGGAAGGCAAAAAGGCAAAACCATATTCTCATTGAAGTTAGCTCAAGGAGAGAATCACATACATACTAAATGGTATATCTCACCCTGCAGGAGAGTTGGGGAAAGGGGGTTGAGAGGCGAGATAATGGAGGGGAGGGCATTCTGGGGGGAGGAGAGGTTGGAAATACCCACTATCAAAGAGGGACTGGATCAAAGTAGGTAATGGACCAGGTCGGAGGTGAGATGGGTGGGAGGGAAATACAAGCAGTCTTTTACAATATATCTACTATGGTAATGTTTTGCATAGCTATAAATGTACAAATGTACATATACTGAATTGTTTATCTTCTCAGAGGGAGTGGGTGACAAGGGAGGAAGGGAATGGATCTGAAAATTGAAGTTTTAAAATTAAATGTTTCATAAGATGCCCAGGAATTGGGGCTCAGAGATTCACCTTGCCCTAACAGCAAAGTCGAAAGGGGCATGGGAGAAGATATGGGAGAGAGCAGATTGGATGAGCGGACGTCTACTGGGACTGCTCTTCTGGGGTGGTGGGTAGTGAAAAATGGGGGAAAAATTGTAACTCAAATTTGGTGGAAATGAATTATGTAAACCAGAAGTTAAGAAAGCATTTGTAAAAAATAAAATAAATAAATAAAGAATGCCAAGTCCTCAGAGTTGGGAGAAGAATTCATAGTCTCTGAATGCAGAGTGATATATCATATGATATATATATATATATATATATATATATATATATATATATATATATATATTACTTCATTCTTTCACTTTTTTAATGTTTCCTCTTTCATATATGTGACTGATATGTAAATATTTTGCATTATAGTACATATATAAACTGTATTAGACTGCCCACCATTTTTCAGAAGGGGTCAGTGAAAGAGAAAAAAAACAATAGAACTCAAAATCTTGTAAAAATAAATACTAAAAACTTTCTTGACATATAACTAAGGGAAATATTATTTAACAAAAATATATAACTAGTTTGAGGTTAACACATAGCCCTCTAACCCATCAGTGGGTTTCCCAAAGCATCTGAAGACTTCCCCTTGACTAATTAGTGAATAACAACAATTTGCTTTACTAGAATAATTTGTTTCAGCAGTCACAAAAGTAGATAAAGCAGGGATTGTGGAGCTCTCAGAGTTTGATCAGACATGGATGACACTAGAGTCATCCAATGCATCTAGGGAGATTGCCTGTTGGCTTGGCTTTTTTCTTGCAACTGGACTTTTTTTTTTGCTTTTTGGAGGGTAATTGGGGTTAGGTAACTTGCCCAAGGTCACACAGCTAGTTATTTTTTTTTTTTTGTTTGGGTGTGCGTTAAGTGTTTGACGCCGGATCCGAACTCAGGTCCTTCAACTGGACTTTTATGACTCTGGAAGAGAGGGTGAGCCTGCTGACTATGCAACTCCACTTATATGCAATTCTGGGTGAGTTAAAGCATGAGCCTTTTTGACCACTTCAAAAATGAAGGGCATGGGGCAGCTAGGTGGCACAGCGAGTAGAGCGTCGGCCCTGGAGTCAGAAGGACCTGAGTTCAGATGCGGCCTCAGACACTTAACAAACACAAACAAAAACCTAGCCATGTGACCTTGGGCAAGTTACTTAACCCCAATTACCCTCCAAAAAGCAAAAAAAAAAAAAATGAAGGGCAAACAATGGTGATAGCAACCATTACATAACAATGGACACAATAGTCTTTGTATTATTTACTTTTATAGGATGTTGCTAAGTACCCCATAAAATTGAAAGTTCTGTAAAAATAGAGTTGATAATATTAGAAATAACTGGTTTCTTGATTTTGTTGCTATAAATGCCACAAATATTAAAGTAATGACAAATATCAAGTTTACAATATATATGTGTGTGTCTGTGTGTGTGTGTGTGTGTGTGTGTGTATGTATAACTAACCCAACATTTTCCAATAAAGATTAACAAAGATCTCTAAGGTGAATTTTCATATTCCATTGAATGTTTGGAGGAGGGGTTGCATGTAAAGAATCAGTCACTTATTTTCCTCAGTTTTAAAGGCAATTGAAAGCTCCTAACACATTTCACCAATATCACATTAATATTAATGGCAAGAAATGTGGTACATTTTGAGTCCTCTTGAGAGAAAATATTTGATTATTCTTTGAGACTTAATTAAAATGACAAAATACTATATATATAAAACAATTAGAGAGTCTGTACCTTGACATTAACAAGTAAAAATCCATGATCATTTTAACAATCTGTTCCTTACAAAGGAAAAGGGGAACATGTTTATGTGTGAAAGAGCAATGATTGTTCAAGAAGTATATTTTGATTCATTCACCTGTATAATACTTAGCCAGGGAAACCGAGTAACTTTTGCAAACTAGTAGGCATGTTACATTATTCATAGAATGTCAGAAAGACCAAGAAAGGAAAGAAAGGAATGAAGAGAAAAAAATAAACTTGGATAACTTTATACTGGCCTTTTGCCATTCTGCCAAAGTTCTTTGTCCTGAAATATGTAAGTCATTATGTTGTGGACATGGTGAATTCCAAAGGTAAGTATGTAATGGATGTTTCCAATTATATTATGGGATGCTTTGAATTAAGTAAAATATAGATAAGACAAAGTTATAGCATAAAGAGACCTAGCTTTTGAACATGTCCTTTTATAGTTACAAGTTTACCAAAATAATCCATAACCAAGGATCACATATGATAGAAATATTTATATTTTTCCAGGTCTCATAGATATTTTAAGCATAGGGATAAAATAACACGTGGCTTTCAAAAGACGTTAAAATATCAAGAAATAAGATGAGGAAAGTATTGACTTCAGAAATTTAGATGCAATGATAAAAGTGATGATAAATATTATTCAAGAAATTATAAATTAATCCACCTTTATATAATTGCCTCACATTCACTTCTTGAGAATTAAGCAGGAGTATTTTCAAATATGAAATAGATTACTTAAAGCAAAGAAGCTCAATATTTAATACAGAAAATGGATTTCAGTTCAATGAGGGCTTTTTTCCTTCATTTTATTTTCTTTATTTTATTTTTAATTTTCACATTTACTTAGAAAAACAAATGAGAAATCATTTCCAGGGCCAAAGCCAATTCTTCTATATGAAGCAGTCATGCAGGGAGTAAATTGCAGTTTACTTAAAGCTTCTTCTGTTTAGTCCCAATTAGCAGTCATTAAGCTTATCCCAAATATTTAGATAATTATTGGGGGTAGGGAAATGAAGCAATATAACTGTACTTTCAAAGCTTAAAGTGTGTTGTTCTTGGATTTGTGACAGGTGTTTCTTTTGTCTCCCAGAAATTGACTATGGAAAATAGATTAGCGAGAAAACAGGGAAGGAGAATGTGTACGTGTATGGTGTGTGCATATTTTCCGACTTTTTCAAGTTATCCCTCATTTTATTCTTGAAGAGACTTCCATTCTCCAATTCTCGGCCATTTTCCCCATGTTACATGGGAAAACTAAGCCAATCTTGTTCATTAAAAATAATTAAAAATGGAATTTGAAGATAACTTTAACAATTTGTATTATACTGCTATAGAAAGTAAGCTAGTATTTGTTATCAGATGACCAGAGTTCAAATACTAGCTCTTTTAGTTACTGTCTTTATTTCCCTGAGCAAGTCATCTCAGGACGTTACTCTCCTCATTTTAGGCAAAAAAAAAAAAAATATGGTGATCCGATCCTATTAGACTCTCCAATAAATTGAAAAACTTGTACTATTTTGATCTTTCATAGTATTCGCAAGATTGCAAATTGTTTCAGAATCTTGTACAATATTTTAAGATTCAGAAGTCAACCCAATTATCCTTTACAGGGTTACTTGGAAGAAAGTGAATAGAAAACTGTCCAGTAAACTCAAATATAAACCATTACATATCAATGCAGTAATGGAAAAAAAATATAAATTCTTTGCAATGTTAGTACTCAGTGTGCAAAATTCAATGTTCTGTGAAAGTAGCTCTTTAATAAGTTGATTTTATTCCCCAAGACACACTTAATATTCAAAAAGAGCTGAAATAAAAGTTGATAATGATGCTATTAGCATTCAGAGCAACCTTTCACCCTCCACAGCTGCCATCTAATTCTGCAGTACACTCTTGGCTGGGATGAAGTGAGGTTGATGAAGGAAATTAAGCAGAAGTGGGGGAATGTGAAGCAGGAAAAGAGACATTATATGCAAAAGGATAAAAGAAAAGACCAATAAAGACATGAAAACTTATTGGAGACATTATGGAAAAGGAGGCTAAGTAACACAAACAGGTAACTTCAAACAGAAAAGAAATATTGAGCTTAAGAAGTGGAATGTTGAAAAGAAGGCACTCCCATGAAACAAAAAGAAATACATTAAGGATGCCTTAGGATTTAAAAAGAGAGAAAAATTGACAAAAAAGGACTATAAAAAGGCTCTGATGTGATACATTTATAGCATTTTAGTAAGTCAAATTACCATCATGTATAGCATTCATTGACAAACTCCTCTAAATATATTATTGACATACAGAATTCCATGCAGTATCACTATATATGTGTGAATACATATATATATATATATGTGAATACATATATATATATGAATTTTAATATATTTACTGATATTTATATATGTATATTTATATATATACATACCCCTTTATGTGTATTGTATATATGTATGTATATGTATGCAAATAACTATACATATAAATAGATATTTATATTAATATTCTATATCACATATGTATGCAGGTTTTATTATTATTATCTTATTTCTTATGCTAGGAGAATCTTCTATATATCTGGAAATTATTATGTGCAGAATTCCTTTGAAATATCCAGATTTCCTCCAAAAAGTCATCTTATCATATGCAATAAATATTCTCTTTTACTTCCTAATAAATAGTTATTCTCCTGAAAGCTATAGGCACCTGAAATGCGGTTAAACTTTTTTGCTTTACATTGAAATGTTAACTACAAATTAATTAACATGTAAAGGGAAGAAGATATCTGTAGCTCAAATTGCCACCCAAATGTAGCTAAAATAGCAACCCAAAAGCTGTAAGCTGGGTTTGATTCATGTTATTCTTATATTTCCAGGTTAGAAGCAGAATAAAATGAGATAATGATAGATGATTTAATAGTCAGCAGAATAATTCTTATTTGGTCATTACAAACACAGAATATTCAGCAAGGACAGACTTTTAATTTAGTTGGACAGAGCTTCACTGCATGTGTTAGTCATTCTGGCCTGATGGTCAGAAATGTGAGCAAGACCTTCTCCCTCTTGATGGTATGGCTTTTATACTTAGGTATCTAGAAAATTACATTTCTCTTTAGGCCATGAGTCACTTAAGTCTTGTTGATGTGTTCAGTGCCTTTTCAGGTAAAAAAGAAGAAAGAAAAAATAATACTAGCCTAGACTTCCTCCTGATGATAGATAATAAATGGTTAATGCATTTGATTAATTTAATTAATGTAAGTTTCACGGACAAAATATCTTATTTTGATTTGTTTTGAGACCTCCAGTAATTCATACTCTAAAACTCTTGCCTGTGGTTGTCAGGACTGACTTCATTCAAGTTTCCTCTTATTCCATTATGAATCATTAAAATTCATTCCTTTTGTTGCCTCATCTGGGCATAAATTCAATCCTGTCCCTAAGACTTCTTTTTAGACTGACAAATTACTTAATAAGAAGACTTCATTATTGTCAGGCATTATTGTGAATAATTAAAATGAATTGTGCTTTGCAAATCTTATTTTTTATCATAAAGGATACATTTTCTTCATCTATTTCATTTTATGCTATAAGTACAATTGCAAAATAAGCAATAATCCTCCTTTTTATTAGTGAATATTGGTCAAATTCACTCACCATGCTCACTATTAATTTAGGTATTCAACTCTATTTCATATAGGAACATTTGAATTGGATTTTGGAAAGATAGAAAAAACAAAAATACTTTAGTAGTGGCTTTAGTAATTTAAAAATTGAATTCTGTTCCTATCTATACTGCCAAGATAATGAAATTCAGTCTATAAAGAACTGGAAAGTCCATCAATAATATTAATAATAAAGTTGTCACCATACATTCCTAGTTTAATGTTAATCCATTCTATCCTTTTCCATTCCACCTCCACCAACATTACAACCCAACAACATGTGAAATTACTTTCCATGACATTCATGATTGTTTTGAAGAAATCTTGTTTTTTTACCAAATCAAATCTTCACCATAATCCATCATCTTAAACATCAATAGGTGTTCAACCCTTTTGGAAGACTGAATGATATGTATACAAGTACATTACCTATCCCTACACACTGGGTTTTGACTTTTTTCCATGGAAGAACCATTTTAGTGGGTTAGATAGATCTTAAATTTAAGTCCAGGTTTAAATATATGATTTTGAATTATTTAATTTTTTTGGAATATACCCTTGTATTACTTTCAAATGATTCAATATTGATTATGATTTGCCTTGTTTTGCTTGCTAGGTCCTTACAACCTCAGTTTTCTGAATATAAAAATTATGCAAATAAACAAATCATAGCCAAAAGGTCAAGGCAGATTAAGCAAGCAGGTTCTACTTTACTCTCATGTAACTGTAAGAACAACAGAAAAGCTTTTCCTGGTCTTTCCATCTGATAATGCCTTTTCCTCTAAACTTATTTATTCTATTCTAATACTCACATTTACATACATATTTACACACACATACACAAACACGATTATAACCTTTTTTGTATTCTGTTTGCTTATCATGGTGTCTGGAACATAGAAAGTACTTAATAATTTTTTTCTTTAATGATTAGATAATGTAATTTTTGAAAAGATATTCTGAGGATTTTGTAGTAAAGGGACAGGTATTGAGTTAATTATTACATGGCAAAAGAATCATCTGACAAAGAATAAAAGTCAGGGCAAGGGAAGGAGCAGGGATACTCATGATTTTGATAGCCCAAGAGAGTAAGAAACCATTTTGGTTTCTTTTGTCCATATAGGTTTGAGGTAGTAAGGGGAGTAATTCTATCCTAAGCTGCAATTAGACACATGATGTCCAGAGTGAAGGTGGTAATTCTTCTGTAATCCTCAAAAAGAAACAAAAATTGGAGATCATTTTATTAAAATACAGTGCTCCCAAATAAGTACAAAATAATCACATTATTTTCAGTACAACAAGAATTGAGTGATTAGAACTGAGAAGCCTTGAGCTTATGCCACACAAGGATCAATTAAAGGAACTTGGGAGGTTTTGCCTGTAAAAGAGAATACCCAGTGTAGAGATGATAGCTACTTTTTAGGTATTTGACTTAATAACACATAAAAAGTGAATTTGAGGGCTGGAGCCAAGATGGCTGACTGGAAGCAGGAACTTTTCAAACCTCCTCCATGAATTCTTTCACTAACCTTTAAAAAGTGAATCTAAACAGATTTTAGAGTGACAGAATCCATTGGGTGAAGAAATGTGCCATATTGGCAATCTAGGAAAGTGCCCACTTAGGTCTGGGTAGGGGGAGTGCAAAGCAAATGGGAGCTGCACCAGCATGGACCTGAGAGCAGACTACAGGGGAGTTAGAGTAAGCCCCAGCCAGCAGACTCACCCTCCCCAAGGGCAATCACAGACATCTCACTGCAAAATGGAGTATTGGTCAGATCTGGGTAACAGAATGTGCAAGGCCTATAGAAGGAACAGGAGGTTCTCATGGGGCTAGCAGCCCGCAGCGCGGACATTTAAAAATCAGCTACTTTGGGAGTCAAGACAGCCGAGTAAACCATAGCTGTTCTGATTCCCCCTCCCTGACCTTAAAAACCCAGAGATAAATGTCTCACCCAGTGTAAAATCCTGAAATAGTGGAAACAGCCTGAGGCTTGGGAGAGCTAGAGAAAGGGTTTAACTGAAGCAGTAAGGAGTCTAAAGTGAAAAGCAGGACACTGCCCAAGAAGCCCTACATCAGCTGACCAGCTGGAGATCCTGAAGTCAAGGAGGGTGGAGGCAGTAAGCCCCAACACCAGAAACTCAGGTGTGCCTTAGCACCACCAGGGAAATCTGTAGACACTGGAGCTGCTGGTCATCTGCTACTTGGCCTACCTGAGCTACAGCTCAGGGGCACAGAGATGGAAATCTGAAATGGCCAGACCACCCCTCCCCCACATGTTACTCTGTGAGCCTCAGGGTAACCCAGGGGAAACACTGAGTGTCATAGCCTTCGGACTCAGTCTAGACACCCAGAGGCTACAGAACACAAAGTCAACAACCAGGTCCTTAGCTCCCAATCTGACAAAAGTGTTCAGGAGATAGGCAATAGCAAAGGGTAAGAAGAAAGCTGAGAAATCAAAAGCAAGAAAAATGACCCAGTCTTATTATACCATGCAAGAACAACCAAATACAGAGGTCAAAATGGACTCTATGCTCACACCTGAGACCACTGAAGAAAATATAAACTGGTCTCAAGCCCAAAAAGCATGCTTGGAGGAGCTCAAAAAAGATTTTAAAAGCCAAATTAGAGAGATAGAGGATAACTTTAAATCTACATAAACCAAATTGGAAAAAAAAGAAATCTCACTAAAGAAAAAAAAAACTTAAAAAGTGAAACTTGTGAACTGGGACAGGAGGTTCAAAATTTAGCAGGAGAAATACTTCCCTAAAAATGAAATCTGAATAAATGGAAAAGGAGCTTCAAAAACAAACTGAGCAAAATAATTCAATATACCTTAGACTCAATCAAATTGAAGCTAAGGACTCATGATGCATCAAGAGTCAATCAAACAAAACATAAAGACTGACAAATTAGAAGAAAGTATAAAATATCTCACTGGAAAAACAACTGACCTGGAGAACAGATCCAGGAGAGATAACCTAAGAATTATTGGTTTACCAGAAGGCTATGATGAAAAAAGCAGCCTGGACAACATCCTCCAGGCGAATGTAAAATAAAACTGTCATGAGATCTTTGAATCAGAGGGTAAAATAGTTATCAAAAAATTCAATGGACTCCTGAATGAGATCCCAAATTG
The DNA here is from genome assembly GCA_011680675.1 of Gymnobelideus leadbeateri. Classification (NCBI taxonomy): domain Eukaryota; kingdom Metazoa; phylum Chordata; class Mammalia; order Diprotodontia; family Petauridae; genus Gymnobelideus; species Gymnobelideus leadbeateri. The sequence goes on from WOXC01004367.1 coordinate 38,544, forward strand.
AAAACTCCAAGAAATTTAACAGCCAAATTCCAGTAGGTGATTCTTGGTTTTAATTCCAGCTCTTTTGAACTCAAGAAAATCATAGTCTAAAACCTCTGATCCTTTAATGTAGAAGCTGCTAAATCTTGCATTATGCTGATTATGGTTCCACCATTCTTGAATAGGTTCTTTCTGGTCTCTTGCAATAGTTTCTCCGTCATCTGAGAATTCTGGAATTTGGCTTACAACATTCATAGGAGTTTTCCTTTTGTGATGTCTTTCAGGAGGTGATAGGTAGATACTTCCAATTTCTAGTTTCCTCTCTGGTTCTAGAATATCAGAGTAGATTTCTTTGATAATTTCTTGAAAGATGATATCTAGACTCTTTCTTTTCCTGGCTTTCAGGTAATTGAATATATATATATATATATATATATATATATATATATATATATATATATTATTCCTGTATTAGTTCATTTTCCAAAGAAATATTTCACGCTGTCTTCTATTTTTAATTCTTTGATTTTTGTTTTATAATTTCTTGATTTATCATAAAGTCATTAGCTTCCATTTGCTCCATTCTAAATGTTAAGGCATTATTTTCTTCAGTGAGATTTTGGAACTCCTTTTCCATATGGCCAATTTTGCTTTTTAAAGTATTTTTCTCCTGATGGCTTTTTTGACCTCTTCTGCCATTTTGGTTAGTTTATTTTTTAAAGTGTATTTACTTCACTATTTTTTGTTTGTTTGTTTTTTGGGGGGAAGGTCTCCTTTAGCAAGCTGTGGTGATTTTCTTGCATTGCTCTCATTTTGCCTCCCAATTTTAGCTCTACTTCTCTTACTAGATTTCTAAATTCCTTATGGAGCTTGTTCATGGCCTGTGAGGCTTTGGATGTAGAAGCTTTAACTTTGTTGTCTTCCAGTTGTATGTTGTGATCTTCCTTGTCATCAAAGTAAGATTGTATAGTCTGATATTTTTTCCTGAATTTTGCTCATTTTCTCAGTCAATTACTTGACATTTTAGCTGCCTGTTAAGGTAGGAATATGGCTCCAGGGTGGAGGGCAAATGGTCATAGGCTCCAGGGGTTTTGTGGAGTTCTTTTCAGAGATACTTCCAGGGATCTGCAAATTTTCATCTGTTCCAAGGTTGTATTATCAAAGGAGTGGTTTTTACTCTACTTCTGGCCTATACTCTAGGCTGTGAATGACTACAAGGACTCATTTCTGCCTTGGAACTGTGAAGGGGATGCCCTCTCTACTCTTGCCCACAAAGAGATCCACATTGGCACTGTTCTTCATCTCAGGACCACCAGCCACAAATGTGACCAAGATACAAATACAGAAAAAAGAACAGAATTCTCCCTCAGTGCCAACAAAGAGATCTTTCCCATGACCTCTTGATGAAGAACTCATTCCCTCCACCACAACCACTGTTGCCACCATTGCCATCACCTTTGGCAAAGCATTATGGCTGGGACATGCTCCTGTCTCACCCAGGTCTGACAGGTCATTGCTACTGACTTTCTAAGTTCTTTCATATTTTTGGGTTGAGAAGTCTGGAAACCACTATAGCGGCCAGTGCTTTATACATTTAAAGCCTGCTCTGCTCCCATCTCTGCTCACATGGCCCATGTTGGACTGTGCTCTTCTCTCAGATTGGTGCAACAGACCTTTGTTGTCAACCTTCCAGGTTGTATTGACCTGGAATTGTTTCACTCTGTCATTTTGTGCGTTCTGCTGCTCTAGAATTTGTTTAGAATTAATATTACAGGTATTTGCAGGGGTTTGGGGGAGAACTCAAGCAAGTCCTTGCTTCTACTCCATAATCTTGGCTCCACCCAATGAAGTCACTCTTTTGAAAAGCATTTATTCCAAGGGCATTGAAACAATAGTAGGTACAAAATAGTCCCCTCATAAATCTGTGGTCTGCTCTATCAAAAAAAAAGTTTCCATTGAAAGAATGGTCTCAAACCTAGAGTAAAACACTATTGAAACAATATGTAGGATATGTATATGCCAAAGCTACCTCTTGGTACTTCATGGGCTGAAAGTCCTTGAAAGATGATTTCTAGGTTGTTTTCTTGATCATGGCTTTCAGGTAGTCCAATAAATTTTAAATTATCTCTCCTGGATCTATTATCCAGGTCAGTGGTTTTTCCAATGAACTATTTAACATTGCCTTCTATTTTTTTATTTGTTTGTATATATTTAATAGTATCTTGATATCTCATGAAGTCACTAGCTTCCATTTGCTTCAGTATAATTCTGAAGGAATAATTCTCTTTAGTGAGCTTTTGAGATTCTGTTTCCATCTGTCAAATTCGGCTTTTTGAGGCCTTCTTCTCCTCATTAGCTTTTTGGTCTTCTTTTGCCATTTCAGTTGGTCTATTTTAGGTGTTATTTTCTTTAGTCGGGTTGTTGACTAGCTTTTAATGATTTTTTTTTTTGCATCAGTCTCATTTCTCTTCCCAGCTTCCCCTCCACTTCTCTTACTTGGTTTTCAAAATCCTTCTTGAGCTCCTCTATGTCCTGTAAGCAGTTCATTTTTTCTTGGAAGCTTTTGGTTCAGGAGTTCTGACTTATGTCTTCCACCCACTCCATAACTTGATCCTTTTTGTACCCAAGAAAATGAATCTAATGTTTGACTGCTGTGCTTGCTTTGCTTCATTTGTTTGCTCATGTTGCCCCTGAATCACTTGACTTTTGAGTTCTTTGCCACTTTAGAACCCTGCTTGGAGAGAGGGGAGCTTTGTCCCAATTACTCGTGCTTTCCAGCTGCTGGATCTATTAGTTGGCTGCCCTCTCTGAGGCCTCCACAGGCTCTGGATCTAATACCAAGATCTCCACCCATGACAGTGATCCACATCCAATCAGGTTAAAGCAATAGCAATTAACCGTTAGACTGGTTGCTTGGTTCCCCTATGATCTTCAGGCCAGGAGCTCTGAAGCAGCCACATGGAAGGGACTGCACAGCCACAGGGCCTCTACACCTTCTCTCCTTCTTGCCCTGGGGACAAAGGCTGTACCACATTCTTGGTCTCCCTTTTCCACAAAGTCCACACTGACAGTTTACTTCAGCTTTGGAATTTATGGTGTGATATTTTTTGTAAATCACCACTGCTGCTGGTAAGCCACTCTCCCAAAGTTTGCTGCAGTTGCTGTTTGGGTCCACCCTGGGGCTAAAACCACAGGCTCACTCAGGGCTGGGCTCAGCTTTCCATCCACTTCTATGGACCCACCTTCTAGGCTGCCTTCAGTTGGAGATTTGTTTCTCTCTGTCACTTTGTGGGTTCTGTAGCTCTACAATTTGTTAAGAGTCATATTTCATACATATTTGAGGTGCTACTGGGGTGAACACACAGAATTTTCCTGCTTCTATGCCACCATCCTTGCTCTGCCCTCCTACTTCCTCATTTTCTATATCAGTTATAATTTGGCATATACATTGGCATTTCCTTCATGGAAATGTCTTTTTCTTTGCTCATAATGGAAATCATAAGTCAAGATCACTTGATGTTTCATGAAGTATGATAAAAATAGTCAAAGTATATGAAAGTACATGAAAGTCATCGTGCCATCTCTACCCATTCTTATGTATAAGCAAAACTTGAAATTTCTGGGAAGAACAGTCATGAGAAGGAAGAAAGGTCTGTGAGATTTCTTCACAATACAGAAAAGGATGGCTGTGATTGCTGTGAGGCCAATGCTAATTGTTTATTCAGTCAATTTCAAATCTCTAGGAACAAAAGAGGCATAAGTCTAAAGAAGCTATGGCAAGAGATGCCATAGAAAAAATATTTCAGAACATGAAAAAGAGAATTGCCATGGTATCTTAACCACTACAGAGAGAAGTAAGAGTACTCAATTTGGTAGGGATTTAACTATTTAGAGTAATAAATTTTCAGGGGACCTAATATTTCTCTTGTTAATGAGGATGTGGAAATATGGCTATTGCATACCAATTTCCTCTAAAATATGATGAATTTATTTTGTACTTGGAGATAGGAAGACATGAATCAAAATCTTTCTTCGGATACCAGATAGTTCCATGACCCCCCAGACAATAACCTGACCTCTCTTATTCTCAGTTTTTTTTCCAAATACTTTATTAACTTCTGGTTTACATCATTCATTTCTGCCAGATTTTGAATTATAATTATTCCCCATTTTTCCCCTACACTCCACCCCAGAATAGCAGTCCAACAAGATACCCACTCATCCCATCTGCTCTCTCCCATCTTTTCGCCCATACACCCTTCAACTGTTTCAGAAGGGGAAGGTGAATCTCTGTGCCCCAATGCCTATATATCTTATTTCCCCAATATATATATATATATATATATATATATATATATATATATATATATATATATAATTAATAATAGTATTTATATATTTTTAAACATTTGATTTTAAAACTGAATTCCAGATTCATTCCCTTCCTCGGTTGTTACCCACTATTACTGGGAAGGTAAGCAATTCCGTATAGGTTGTACATGTGTAGCTATGTAAAACATTACCATAGTTGATATATTGTAAAAGACTGACTATATTTCCCTCCCTCCTATCCCACCTCCCACTTGCTCTATTCCCTACTTTGATCCTGTCCCTTTTCAAAAGAGGGTGCTTCCAACTTCCCTCTCCACCTTCCCTCCCACCCTCTCATCCAGCCTCTCATCCTCTTCCCACCTATTCTCCTGTAGGATGAAATATCCTATTCAGTATGTATGTCATTCTCTCTCTGATGCAAATTCAATGAGAATAAGGTTTTGCCTTTTTGCCTTCCTGTTTACCCCCACCCTTGTAACCATTTTCCCTTGGCTCTTCTATATGAGATCGTTTACCCCATTCTGTTTCTCCACATAACCTCTCATTATATTCCTCTTTCACTTTTTAACTTCACCTTTTACGTATCATCCCTTCCTATTACATTAGACATGTCTCCCCTAGATATGTATACCTGTAAACATATAAACACACATTCACATATGTATGTATATGCCAATATATCCTTCTTCAACTATTTTCATACTAAGAAAAGTTTCATCAGTTACAGTTATTATTTTTCTATGTAGGAATGTAAATAGTTCAACTTTCATAAGTCCCTTATTTCTTTTCCCTGTTTACCTTCTCAAGATTCTCTTGCTTCTTGTATCTGAATGTCAAATTTTCTATGCATTTCTGGTTTTTTCATCAAGAAGGCTTTAATGTCCTGTATTCCAAATGACCATATTTTCCCCTGAAACATGATACTCAGTTTTGCTGCGTAGGTGATTCTTGATTTTAATCCCAGCTCCTTTGCCCTCTGGAATGTCATATTCCAAGCCCTTTGATCCCTCAGTGTAGAAGCTGCCAGATCCTGTTTTATCCTGATTGATTTTCCACAGTATTCAAATTGTTTCTTCCTGGCTGCTTGTAACATCTTCTCATTCATCTAGGAATTCTGGAACCTGGCTATAATATTCCTAGGAGTTGTCTTTTTGGGATCTTTTTCAGGAGGTGATTGGTGGTTTCTTTCAACTGCTATTTTACCCTCTGTTTCTAAAACATCAGGGTAATATTCCTTGAGAATTTCTTGAAGGGTTATTTCTAGTTTCTTTGATCATGGTTTTCAGGTAGTACAATAATTTTTAGATTATCTCTCCTGGATCTGTTTTCCAGGCCAGTGTTTTTTTTGTTTTTTTGTTTTTTTTCCCTTGTGATATTTCACATTGCCTTCTATTTGTTCAATTGTTTGGATCTGCTTAATAGCATCTCAATTTCTCATAAAGTCACTAGCTTCCATTTGCTCCATTCTAATTCTGAAGGAATGATTCTCTTTAGTGAGATTTTGATATTCTTTTTCCATCTGGCAAATTCGGGTTTTTAAGGCATTCTTCTCCTCAATGCCTTTTTGAGACTTTTGTGCCATTTGAGTTTGTCTATTTTTAAGGTTTTATTTTTGTCAGTCTGGCTGTTGACACTCATTTCATACTTTTCTTGCATCTTTCTCATTTCTCTACAGAATTTTTCCTCCACTTCTCTTATCTGCTTCTTAAGGTACTCTATGGTCTGTAACCAGGTCATATTTTCATTTGGGACTTTTGGTGTAGGAGTTTTGACCTCCAAGTCCTGCTCCTGTTCCATTTTTCAATCATATTCCCCTCCCCCAAATAGAAGTCTAATGTTGAATTTTTCTATTCATTTCATTTTGATTTGCATTTGTCTAATCAATAGTGATCTAGAGCATTTTTTCACATGAAAATAGATAGCCTTATTTTTTTTTTGGTCTGAAAATTGCCTCTTCATATCCTCTCACCTTTTATCAATTGGGTAATGATTTGTATTATTATTTCGACGCAGTTCTCTATGTATTTTAGAAATGAGGCTTTTGTAAGAGATACAGTTGTTAAAATTGTTTCCCAGCTTTCTGCTTTCCTTCTAATCTTAATTGCATTGGGTTTTTTTGTGAAAAAAAATAATCTTTACAACTTAATGTAATCAAAATTATCTCTTTTTTGTTCATAAATTATTTCATTCTCCATATATCTGAGAGGTAAACTGTTATTTCTTTTCTAAGTTTGCTTATAACATCACCCTTTGTTTCTAAATTGTGTACCCTTTTCTACTTTTCCTTGGTGTAGGTTGTAAGATATTGGTCTATGCCTAGTTTCTGCCATTCTTTTTTGTAGTTTTTGCAGTAGCTTTTGTCAAACACTAACTTCTTAGCCCAAAATCTGGAGTCTTTAGGTTTATTAGACATTAGATTATTTTATTCATTTACTACTGTGTCTTGTGGAATTATCTATTTTATTCCACTGATCTACTTACCATTCTTTTTCTTAGTGTATCAAGTAGTTTTAATGATTTCTGCTTTATAATGAAATTTAACATCTGGTACAGCTCAGCCACCTTACCTGCCACTCCTTTATATTAATTCCCTTTGTATACTGGACCCTTTCTTCTTCCAGGTGAATTTTATTATTTTTCTAGCTCTAAAAATAATGTTTGTATGACTGGTATGACACTGAATAAGTAAGTTAATATAGGCGGAATTGTCATTTTTATTATATTGGCTCAGGCTATCAATGAGCAACTGATATCTTCTTCCCTAATTATTTAGATCTGTCTTAATATATGTGAATGCTTTATTTGTTAAAAAATAAATATCCTGACATTCAAAAATACGGAAAAAATACAGTATAAAACAAAACAGATTTTGAGAAGTGAGAGTAATCTCTGCAGTCATCTCATTCAGAATATCCATGAAGGAATTATGGAATTCTAGGAACCTATGTAATTTGTTGTCAAGAATTTTTTTCCCAAAGGAAAACATGTACAAACATGTACACAAATCTATTCCAAGTGAAAAACCTACACTTAGCCACCAAGAGATACTGCCTGACACTCACTTGATGCTATTCAAAAGGAAGTATAGGCCAAATACTAATGATGCTTTTTTCACAGTTATGGTGTTTGGTGAGCATATGTGTTGGGGTTACTTGCAAGCTTTTTATTGGTTCTAAGATGTTGAATGACCTTGAGAAGTTTAAGATTTATCCCATACCATTTTTTTTACTTATTCTGTTTATAATTAATTTTACCCTATACTACTTAAGTCATTGGCCTTTGTCCTTGAACTTCTGAGAATTCTGGAAGTCTGTAATGAATTAAGTTTAAAAATTCAGCTATTTTGTTCAAAGAATTTTACTAAGCTTTGGGAATGTGTGAGGAAGCAAGGGAATCTGGGCATATCTATATTCCTCCAAACTATCCTTCAAGGATGTCCAGTTTCCTTTCCAAAAATCTGGGCTTCACTCTTTATTCAATTATGTTTCCCTTCCCTTGGTCTCATTTACCCTGTACTGTTCTTTGTCCTGTACTCCCTGAACCCTATACAAGTGAAACTATTCTCTTATTGGATTCTTTAGTATAAATCAAGGCAATCAACTGACCCATCTATTGACAGGGAGCATGCACCTGCTAATAAATGTTATCTTGCCTGAAGATTTGCCATAGCTTGCATTTTAAAATATTAAACATGACATTCTTTTGTCCTTTCCTTATAAACCTATTTGATGAAATCACAATCTATCTAGTTCAGGGATTCTTAATCTTGCATTTACAGACTCCCTCCCCCATTCCACCTGTAATCTTTGGATAGATATCATCGGACCAGTGAACTTGCAAAGGAAAAAAAATAAACTTGTATCTTCATTTTCACTAACTTCTAACTGACATTTCACCTTTCCTTTAATTATGATTTCTTTTTTTAAAGAAAACATTATTCTAGGAAGGATCCCAAATCATTTGCTAGCTTTCCCAAGTGGTCAATAATACAAAAGTTCTAAGAACCCCATGGATGCAATTATTTGCATTGATTTATCCAATGAAATGTAAGCTCTTAGCCTCTGTCCTCCAGGCCAAAAAAAAGAGACAAAAAAGAATCTCTTCCTTGGCTTGCCATATTTTACTGAACCATAATGACATGACCATGACATATTTTCCTATGGTCTGTTCATAAGAACTGGTAGTTCTTGTAAATTTCATAAGAACAATTAAAATACATAATCCTGTAGGTTATGAACCAATAGCCCCTCCTAGAATCAAGTAAAGAAAATAGAGAAATCTGCATTCCTGGACCTAGGTGTTCTAGTGTTTTCTTTTCACCAGAGCTATTCCTCTTGCAAAGCCTAAAAAATAGCTGCTATGTATTATAGCATAGTCCCCAAAGGATTTTTATAATAAAATTCAAATGAGGATCTTCTTTAGGTGAAGACTAATTAAACTTGTGTCTCATTTCCTCCTCATCTTGGACTCAAGATCTATCGATTTTCTCTTGGTGATCCTTTAGATGGTAGTGATCTAGAGTGGTGTGTTATATCTCACTATGGTTAATTAATCAACCTTTGGAGTGGGGTAGCTTGAACTTAATGGTAGACATGGCAAGGAGAATCATAAAATCATAAGTATCTGAACTATTCCACTCTAAAATTTACCTTATGCCCTTCAATTATTGTTTTAGGGGAACAAGAAATCCATCCTATCTTTTGTGATCCTTCTAGGCAGTAGTCAAATCTAGCCATTTTCTTGTCCCATTTACTCCTAGAATGCTGTGGAGTGAAGGTGTTGCATATATATAATAACATTTCCTTTCTAAGCATATGGATTCTGTTCCTTGGCATCATATCATCTTTCCTACATATGCAAAACTAGCTCCTGTTAACACAACAGCAATATGTGTTTGTATGACATATTGCAATAAATATTGTAGGATTAAAATCGCCACATATATCTCTAAACATTACCTCTGTTTTCAACGAGTTTAACAACTTTGAAGTGACCAATATTAACTGAATAATCAGATCTGTATTCATTTGGTAATTCATAATTTGTCTTTTCTAAATATCGAATGAACCACCTGTTTATGTGCTTTAACAGTATTTACAAGGATTAGGAAACCTATCCAGTCTTTGTTATTTAGTTGTCCCATTTTGAAAATTGAGGTCATGGATGATGGCTCTCTGAGTTCAGCAGTAAAAGCAATGGTAACAGATAGATATTAAAAAGATTCAGATATGTGCTTCAAAAAGGCCTTCACAAATGTGTGAGTGCATTGAAATGCTTGATTATGCAAAATACGAGCAGTGCAAATCATAATAATCACTGTTTCTTCTGATATTTCCCACTTATACTCCATTGAAGCTGGAGACAGAAAATGCGGGAGGAAATGAGATTTTGATAAAAAAGGACATCAAGAAAACCTTTTTAAAACTTTGCGAACTTCTAAATGAATGTCCAGTTTGCATAGATTTTAAATTTAAACAGTTTTCACTTTTTTTGGTTTTCATGGTTTTTTTTTCCCTTTCTTCTATTTCTACTTTCACAGCATGCCTAATGTGGAAATAAGTTTATATGATTGCACATGTATAACCTTTATCACATTGCTTGCCATCTTGGTGAGGGGAGATGAGAGAGAAGAAGGTTGAAAAACTTAAAACTCAAAATCTTATAAAAATGAAGCTGAAAAATATCTTTACATGCCACTTGAAAAGAAATTAGTATTTACCAAATAAATTCGTAAATTTAAAGAATGAACTTAACTTGGCTTCCACAAAAGTTATTTTTTTCCATGACTCTATAGCAAATAGGTATGACATAGTCTACTTGCTCCAGATCTATAACTATGAATGACAGTTTTTAAGAGATTAATGCACTCATTCATTTGACAATAAAAAAGCTTTAGTTTAAAAAGGGGAAGTCATAAGTATCAAGATTAAGCAGAATAAAGGAATATTCAAAAAGGTCAAATTTAATTTTTAAAAAAAATTTATTAATTTTTATTTTAGACTCAAAGGTCAGAACACATACAGAATAGAAAAAAGAAACAAAAATGTCATAAACTTAAATATTGGAATTTAATACAAAGAATAAAAAGCTTATTGTGCATAGCAGATCATAGGAGAGGATTCAAATATGTGATAATAAATTTTCATTTCAGAAAAATCTGTATGATAAATAATACACATTGTGTAAAGGATTGTCCATTTTTCTTTGCTTCCTTGTAAGTTTTCTTTTGTTCTCTGCTGTAAACTTTTTTATTTGTTCTCCCCACCCCTAGTCAGAAAACTACAATAAAGTTTATATATGTTTCTCTATAGCTAGAGATGTACACATTAATATACGTATATACACATACATATGTAGATATATATTTTCCCAAACATAGTCTGCTCCTGATCTTTTTTTGCTTGTGTATATTTCTTTTTTCCTATCCCTCTTGCCTTCTCTACTTTACTTCTACCCACTACCTTGTCCTCCTATTACTTACCTACCCACTTCCAAGGACTCCTCCCCTATCCTTACATTCCCACAAATTGAAACACTTTTCTATACTCCCCTTTTACCTAGTCCCTTCCCTTCTTCTCTAAAGATTCCTTCATTGTCCATTCCCCCTACCTGTGCCCTTACTGTTTTATTTCTTCTGAAGTCAGAAGACTTTTATATTTTTGTAAATATATATGTATTTTTCCCTCTTAAAATCATTCCCTTTGAAAGTAGGTTAACAGAACAACCATCCCTCCTCCCCTGTCTAATGTTCCTATATTGATTCTTCCTCTTGCACCTCATTTGTGTAAAATAATTAGTCTTTATAAAATTAAATTGTTTACTTTTAGTTTTCAGGATACACTTCTATAAATTTTAAATTTTCTCTGCCTCCATCTTCCATCCCTCCCCAAGACAGCTTGCAATCTGATATGCACTCTCTCTATATATTCATATTGAACATATTTTCACATTAGTCATGTAACAGAGAAGAATTATAAAGAATGCAGAAAACCATAAAAAAAGAAAAAAAGATAAAACAAAACAAATATGAAAATAATCTGCTTCATGCATTCTGATTCCATAGTTCTTTCTCTGGATGTAGTTGGCATGTTCCATCCTGTATGCTTTGGAATTATTTTAGGTCCTTGTATTGCTGAGAAGGGCTAAGTGTACTAAAAACAGTCCTTACACAATCTGGCTGTTACTGTGTAAGATGTTCTTCTGGTTCTAAGCCTCTCACTTTCAGCATCAGTTCATATACATCTTTCAAGGTTTCTCTGAAGTCCACCTGCTCATCACTTCTTATAGCACAATAGTATTCCATTACATTCATATACCACAACTTTTTTAGCCATTCCTCAATTGACAGGCATTCACTTGATTTCCAGTTCTTTACCACCACAAAAAAAGTGGCTATAAATATATTTTTTTACATGTGGGTCCTTTTTTCCCGTTTTTATAATCTCTTTGAGATACCGCTCTAGAAGTTGCATTGCTGGGTCAAAGGCTATTCACATTTTTACAGGCCTTTAGCGGTAGCTCCAAATTTCTCACCAGAATGTTTGGATCAGTTCACAGCTCCATCAACAATGAATTAGTATCCCAACTTTCCAACATCTACTCATCGTTTTGACATATTAACCAATCTGATGCGTGTGATGTGATACCTCAGAGTTGTTTAGATTTACATGTCTCTAATCAATAGTGATTTTGGGCATTTTTTCATATGACTATAGATAGCTTTAATTTCTTCTTCTGAAAACCATCTGTTCATATAATTGTTGCTTTTTAATATAATTTAAAATCCTTAGCATTTCTTTTAATTAATTCCCTTAATATTCTGGATCTGTTATTCTTCCAGATGAATTTTGATATTGTTTTTTCTAGCTCTTTAAAATAATTTTTGGTAGTTTGTTTGGTATGGCACTGAATAAGTAAACTAATTTAAGTAGATATGTCATTTTATTATATTAGTTTGGCTTACTCACAAGCAACTAATGTTTTTTCCAGTTATTTAGATATGGCTTTATTTTTATGAAAAATGTTTTGTAATTATGTTCATAAAGTTCCTCTATTTATTTTGTCAGATAGACTCCCAAATATTTCATAATATCTACAGTAGCTTTAAATGGGATTTCTCTTTCTATCTATTGCTGTTGAAATTTCTTAGTAATGTATAAAAATGCAGATGATTTATGTGGTTTTTTTATATCCTGCAACTTTGCTAAGGTTGTTTATTATTTTAAGGTTTTTTGTTTTTGTTTTTGTTTTACTTGATTCTCTAGGATTCTCTAAGTATATAATCATATTGTCTACAAAGTGTTATAACTTATTTTTTCTTTGCCTATTCTAATTCCTTCAATTTCCTTTTCTTCTCCTATTGCTAAAGCTAACATTTCTAGAACAATATTGAATAACAGTGGTGATAATGGACATCCTCATTTCACCCCAGATAATACTGGAAATACATCTACCTTAGCTACATTACATATAATTCTTGCTGTTTGTTTTTTATTGATGCTGCTTATCATTTTAAGGAAGACCCCATTTTTTCCTATGCTCTCTGGTGTTTTCAGTAGAAATGGGTGTTATATTTTGTCAAAAAACTTTTTCTACATCAACTAAATTAATCAAATGACTTCTGTTAGTTTTGTTGTTGATAAGATCAATTATGCTTATAGTTTTCCTAATATTGAATCAGTCCTGCACTCTTAGTACAAAACCTACCTGATCAAAATGTCTTATTCTCAAGATAACTTGCTATAATATTTTTGCTAATCTTTAATTTTTTTCCTTCCATATTCATTAAGAAATTGGTCTATAATTTTCTTTGTTTTTGCTCTTCCCGGCTTAGGTATCAATAACATATTTGTATCATAATAATATATGGTAGGACTCCACCAATTTTCCCAAATAATCTATATAATATTGGAACTAATTATTCTTTAAATATTTGATAGAATTCACTTGTAAATCCATCTTGCCCTAGAGATTTTTTTTTCCCTTGGGGGTTTGTTGATGGTTTGTTCAATTTGCTTTTCTGAGATGGGGTTATTTATGTATTTTACTTCCTGTTCTGTTAATCTGGGTTGTTTATATTTTTTGTAAATGTTCATCCATTTTCCTAAGATTGTCAAATTTATGGGCATACAGTTGGGTAAAATAATTCCTAATTATTGTTTTATTTTCCTCTTCATTGGAGGAGAATTGTCCTTTTCATTTTTGATACTGGTAATTTGGTGTTCTTTCTTTTTAATCAAATTAAACAGAGGTTTATCAATTTTGTTGTTTTTTCCCCTTAAGACAATCTCTTAGTTTTATTTATTAGTTCAACAGTTACCTTAAAATCAATTTTATTAACCTCTCCTTTGGTTTTCAGTATTTCTAATTTGGTATTTAATTGGACATTTTCAATTTGTTCTTTTTCTAGCTTTTTCAGGTGTTTGCTGAGTTCATTTATCTCCTTTTTCTCTATTTTATTCATGTAAGAATGTAGAGATATTAAACTTCCCCTAAGAACCACTTTCATTGTATCCCATAAGTTTTGGTTTGTTGTCTCATTATTTTCATTCTCCTGAATGAAATTACTGATTGTTTCTAGAATTTTTTCTTTGACACACCCATTTTTTTAGGGTTAGATTTTTTGGTTTCCAATGATGTTTATTCTATCTTTCCATGATCATTTATTACATATAAACTTTTTCACATCATTATCTTAAAAGGATGCACTTAGTATTTCTGCACTAGATTGTGAGGGTTTTACACCCTAGTATATAATCAATTTTTGTGTATGTGCCATGTAGCACTGAGAAAAGTGTATATTCCTTTCTATGCTCATTATTTTTCCCCCATAGGTCTGCCATAGCTATCTTTCATAAAATTCTATTCTCAAGTAAGAAGAAGGGGGCTGACACAGAGGCCCAGAAAATGACAGGGCCGGGGCAGAAGCCTGGAAATCAATGGGCACCGGCACAGAGGACTAGATGCTGGGGCACACAGAGGCACTGATGAGGACTGATCAACATGGCAGCAAGATGACCCACCAACTACAAGGGCCATTGCCCGGCCTACCACTGCAGGGCTGGGACTGGAAGGAGCTGTCTACAGAACACACAAAATGGCAGAGAGAAGCTAAGCTCCTGATGAAGACAGTCCAACAGGCCAGCAGGAAGAGGCCAAAATAAAACTCTGATAGTCGAGCCCAGCCCCACCTAAGCCACAGGTTTTAGCTTCAGGGTGGCCACAGCCAGCTGCTGGCTAGAGGGACTTCAGATCACCAGCAACTATGGTGGTTTCCAGAATTATCAACCCATACATGCTAAGGAAAAAGTGAAAGATCAGTGCAGTGTGAACTTTGGGACCTGGTGGTTCAGGAGTACAGGCAGCCTTTGCCCCCAGGGCAAGAAGAGGCTGAGTCACTGTGGCCAAGCAGCCACCACCATATGGCTCCTTCAGAGCTCCTGGCCTGCAGATTGCAGGGGGATCAAGCAACAAGTCTGAGGGATAATCACTTTTGCTTTAACCTGCTTGGGTATAGATTGCAAAGTAGGGTGGAGGTCCTGGGGCTCATGACCAGTTAGCCAGAGAATGTGGAGGCCTCAGAGAAGACACCCAACTAATACCTCCAGCACTTGAGAAAACCCCAGGAATTGGGACAAAGGTCCCCTCTCTCATAGCAGAGTTCTATTGTGGCAAAAATCTCAGAAGTCAAGTAATTAAGTGGCAACATGAGCAAACGAGGGAAGCAAGGCAAGTACAGTAATACTACATTGGACTCCTTTTTGGAGACAAAAAAGGTCAAAGCATGAAACAGGAGAAAGAGAGCAAAGTCAGAACACCTGCACCAGAAGCATCCAAGGAAAGAATAAGCTTCATAAATGCCATAAAGAAGCTTAAGAAGGATTTTGAAAACCAAATAAGAAAAGTGGAGGAAAAATTTGGAAGAGAAAGGAAATGATGCAAGAAAATTATACAATGAGAGTCAACAACCTGACTGAAGAAATAAGACCTTAAAAATATACTAACACAAATGGCAAAAGAGGCTCAAAAGGCGATGAGGAGAAGAATGCCTTAAAAAGCTTAATTTGCAAGATGGAAGAAGAATTCCAAAAGCTCACTAAAGAGAATCATTCTTTCAGAATTAGATTGGAGCCAATGGAAGCTAGTGACTTTATGAGAAATTAAGATATTATTAAACAGATCCAAACCAATTAAAAAATACAAGGCAATGTGAAATATCTCACTGAAAAAAAAAAAAAAAAACCTATGACCTGGAGAATGGATCCAGCAGGTATAATTTAAAAATCACTGGACTACCTGAAAGCCATGGTCAATAAAAAAGGATCTAGAAATCATCCTCCAAGAAATTCTCAAGGAAAATTGCCCAGATGTTTTATAACCAGAGGGCAAAATAGAGGTTGAAAGAAACCACCCATCACCTCTTGGGAAAAAAAAAAGAACACAAAAAGAAAAATCCTAGGAATATTAAAGCCCGGATTCTGGACTTCCCAGATCCAGGAAAAAATATTGCAATCAGCCAGGAAGAAGCAATTTGAACATTGTGGAAACATAATCAGGATAACACAGGATCTGGCTGCTTCTACAATGAGGGATCAAAAGGCTTGGAATATGATATTCCGGAGGTCAAAGTAACTGGGATTTAAACCAAAAATCACCTACCCAGCAAAACTGAGTATCATGTTTCAGGGAAAATGTGGTTATCCAATGGAATAGATGACTTTCTTTTTTTTTAATTTTTAAAATTAATTTATTACTTTAGTTTCAGTTAACAAGATTCAATTCCATAGTTCCTTGATTTTCAAATTTCCTTTCATTCCCTCCACTCTCCCACCATGACAGCCAGTATAAGACCTGCAAATGCATTCATATTAGACATTATTCCAATTTCAAAGGTGTGTTTTACTAGGTGGGATGAAAGATGGTAAGGAAGAAAAGAAAACCAAAAAACGAAAAGAAAAAGATCATTTCGTTTGCTTCGATCAGGATTCAGGCTCAGTTCTTTCTAGTTGTATCTCTGTATGGAGCTTTTCTCACTTTCTTGAGTCTTTCGGGATTGACTTATATCACTGCATTGCTGAAAAGAGTCCAGTCTGTCATAGTTGGTCATCACACATATGGTATGTCTATCATTGTATACAAATTTCTTCTGATTCTAATCTTCTCGCTCAGTATCAGTTTGTATAAGTCTCTCCAGGTAATTGTGAAATCCATCACTTCCTCATTTCTTATAGCACAATAATATTCCATTACATTCATATACCACAACTTGTTTAGCCATTCCACAATTGATGGGCACCCCTTTAGTTTCCAATTCTTTGCAACCACAAAAAGGGCTGCTAAAATATTTTTGTACATATGGGTCTTCCTCCCATTTCTATGATCTCTTTGGGATATAACCCTAGAAGTGGTATGGATGGGTCAAAGGGCATGAAATTATTTATAATCCTTTGGGCATAATTCCAGATTGCTCTCCAGAATGGTTGAATAAGTTCACAACTCCACCAGCAATGTATTAGTGTTCCAATGTGTCCACATCCTCTCCAGCATTTCTCACTTTCTAGTTTTGTCATCTTAGCCAATCTGACTGGAGGGATGTGTTATCTCAGAGTTGTTTTGATTTGCATTTTTCTAATTAATAGTGATTTAGAGCATTTCTTCATATGCTTATAGATATCTTTAATTTCTTTCTCTGAAAACTGCCTGTTCATATCCTTTGACCATTTACCAATTGGGGGGGGGGGGTGACTTGTATTCATATAGATTTGGCTCAATTCTCTACAAATTTTAGAAATGCTTCCTTTATCAGAGACACAAGTTGTAAAAATTCTTTCCCAATTTCCCACCTCCCTCTTGACCTTGGTTACATTGGCTTTATTTGTACAGAAGCTTTTCAATTTAATGTAATCAAAATTACCCATTTTGCATTTCATAATGAACTCTAATTTTTGTTTGGGCCTAAAATATTCCCCTCTCCACAAGTGTGTCAGGTAAGCTATTCCTTGCTTTCCCAAGTTGTTAACAGTATCATCCTTTACACCTAGATCATGCACCCATTTAGACTTGATATTGGTATATGGTGTTAGATAGTGATCTATGCCCACTTTCTGCCATACTGTATTTGAGTTTTCCCAACAGTTTTTGTCAAACAGTGCATTCTTATCCCAAAAACTGGGGTCTTTGGGTTTATCAACCAATAGATTACTATATTCATTAACTGCTGGGTCTCCTGCACCTAATCTATTCCATTGATCCACTACTCTACACCTCTGCCAGTACCAAGCAGTTTTGATCACTGCTGCTGTATAATATAGATTAAGATCTGGCATAGCTAGTCCACCTTCCCTAGCATTTCTTTTCATTAATTCCCTCGATATTCTACACCGTTTGTTTTTCCAAATAAATTTTGTTATTATTTTGTCTAACTCTACAAAGTAGTTTTTTTGGTAAATTGAGTGGTATGGCACTAAATATATAGTTTAGTTTGGGTAAAATTGTCATTTTTATTATATTAGCTTGACCCAGCCACAAGCAATTGATATTTTTCCAACTATTTAGATCTGATTTTATTTGTGTGAGAAGTGTTTTATAGTTGTGATCATATAGATTCTGGGTTTGTTTTGGCAAGTAGATTCCCAAATATTTTACAATGTCTACAGTTACTTTAAATGGGATTTCTCTTTCTATCTCTTGTTGAGTTTCATTAGAGATGTACAGGAATGCTGAGGATTTATGTGGGTTTATTTTATATCCTGCAACTTTGCCAAATTTATTTATTGTCTCAATTAGTTTTTACTTGATTCTCTAGGATTCTCTAAGTATATCATCATTTTTTCTTCTCATATTGCTACTGCTAGTGTTTCTAGTAACAGATTGAATAAGAGGGGTGATAGTGGACACCCTTTTTTCACTCCTGATCTTATTGGAAAGGCTTCTAGTTTATCCCCATTCCATATAATACTTGATGATGGTTTTAAATAGATGCTATCAACTATTTTAAGGAAGGCTCCATTTATTCCTATACTTTCTAGTGTTTTTAATAGGAATGGATGTTGTACTTTGTCAAAAGCCTTTTCTGCATCTATTGAGATTATCATGTGTTTTCTGCTAGTTTTATTGTTGATATGCTTAATTATACTTATTGTTTTCCTAATAATAAACCATCCTTGCATTGCTGGAATGAATTCTACTCGAACAAAGTGTATTATTTTTGTGATAATTTTTGGAGTCTTTTGGCTAATATTTTATTTAGAATTTTTGCGTCTAAATTCATGAGGGAAATTGGTCTATAATTTTCTTTCTCTGTCTTATCTCTTCCTGATTTAGGAATCAGTACCATATTTGTGTCATAGAATGAATTTGGTAGGACTCCTTCTTCACTAATTTTCCCAAATAGTTTGTAGAGTATTGGAATCAATTGTTCTTTAAATGTCTGATAAAATTCACTAGTGAACCCATCTGGCCTGGAGATTTTTTCTTAGGGAGTTAATTGATTGCTTTTTTGATTACTTTTTCTGAGATGGGATAATTTAGGTAATTCATTTCCTCTTCAGTTAATCTGGGCAACTTGTGATTTTGTAAATATTCATCCATTTCACTAAGATTGTCATATTTATATGCATACAATTGGGAAGAATAATTCCTCATTATTTTTTTGATTTCCTCTTCACTGGAGGTAGATTCACCCTTTTCATTTTTGATACTCATCATTTGGTTTTCTTCTTTCTGTTTTTTTATCATATTGACTAAGGGTCTATCAATTTTATTGATTTTTTCATAAAACCAGCTCTTAGTTTTATTTATTAATTCAATAGTTTTCTTAATTTCAATTTTATTAATCTCTCCCTTGGTTTTCTATATTTCTAATTTAGTACTAAATTGGGGATTTTCAATTTGTTCTTTTTCTAACTTTTTCAATTGCATGTCCAATTCATTGACCTCCCTTCTCTCTGCTTTAATTAAGTATGCACTCAGGGATGTAAAACTTCCCCTGAGAACTGCCTTTAGTGCATCCCACAAATTTTGGTTGGTTGTCTCATTATTATCATTCTCTTGAATGAAATTATTGATTGTTTCTATAATTTCTTGTTTGACCCACCAATTTTTTTTAGGATTAAATTGTTTAACTTCCAATTAGTTTTTAGTCTATCTTTCCCTGGCCCTTTATTGCATATAATTTTTATTGCATCATAATCTGAGAATAATGCACTTAAGATTTCTACCTTTCTTCACTGGATTGTGAGGCTTTTATACCCTAGTACATGGTCTATTTTTGAATATGTACCATGCACTGCTGAAAAGAAAGTAAATTCCTTTTTATCCCCATTGAGTTTTCTCCAGAGATCCATCATATCTAGTCTTTCTAAGATTCTATTCACCTCCTTAACTTCTTTCTTGTTTATTTTGAGGTTAGATTTATTGAGTTCAAAGAGGGGGAGATTAAGGTCCCCCACTAGTATAGTTTTGCTATCTATTTCTTCCTCTAATTCCTTTAACTTCTCCTCTAGGAATTTAGATGCTATACCACTTGGTGCATATATATTAAGTAGTGATATTGCTTCATTCTCAATGGTGCCTTTTAGTAGGATATAGTTTCCTTCCTTATCTCTTTTTATTACATCTATTTTCCTTTTGCTTTATCTGAGATAAGTATTGCTACCCCTCCTTTTTTTTTTTACTTTAGCTGAGGCATAATAAATTTTACTCCAACCTTTTACCTTTACCCTGTGGGTATCCCTTTGTTTCAAATGTGTTTCTTGTAGACAGCATATTGTAGGTTTTGTTTTTTTAATCCATTCTGCTATCCGCCTCTGTTTTATGGGAGAGTTCATCCCATTCACATTCACAGTAATGATGACTATCTGTCTCTTCCCCTCCATCCTATTCCCTACCCTATTTATGTTTTTGTTTCTTCCTTCTTCCTTCCCCTCCTTGAAGTTTTCCCTTTTGACTGCCCCCTCCCTCAGTGTTCCCAACCAGTGACCCCCCTTCTTAACCTACCCTCTCCCCTTACTACTATTTCCCTCCCTTCTAATCCCTCCCTTTAGTCTCCTCCATTTCACCTCCCCTTACCCTCCCACTACCTATAGGACACAATTAATGTGTATACATATCAGAATAAATTACTGCCCATTTGATTCCAAACCAATGAGTGTAAATTTCAAACAGTACTCCTCTCCCTTCTTCCTTTTCCTCTATTTCATGATTTTATGTGTCTATTCACATTAGAATCTTAAACTTCACTGATTAATTTGATCCTTCTTTGAACCAGAACCAGTGAGAATAGTGTTTAAATGATGTTCTTCTCCCTCTTTCTTTCCTCTCTTCTATAGTGTGTTTTGATGCCTCTTCAGATGGCATATTTTACCTTTTCCTAGCTCATCCTTTCCTTTTTCCCATTACAGTACCTTTGATGCCCTTAATAGTCTTTTTTTAGACTCCATTTTAGTGCATTCACACCCACCCCATCTAAGTATAACCCTTTTGAAGGTCATGATAATCAAAAAGATTTCGAATATTGACAGTCATCAGCTCCACATATAGGGATGTGAACATTTTGTTCTTGTTGTATCCCAGGTAATGAGCGTGTGTTTGTGGGTGTGGGTGTGTGCACTTCTGCATGTGGCAGTCTATGTTACCCTTGTTTACCTTTTTATGTCCTTCTGGAGTCTTGTAATTGGAGATCAAATTTTCCATTGAGCTCTGGCTTTTTCATCAGGAAATTCTGGAAGTCCCTTACTTCATTAAACATCCATCTCCTTGCCTGAAAGATTATGCTCAGTTTTGCCGGGTAGTTAATCTTTGGTTGTAGTCCTAGCTCTCTTGCCCTACAAAATATCAAATTCCCGTACCTCCGCTCTTTTAATGTAAAAGCTGCTAGGTCCTGTGGGATCCTAACTGTAGTTCCTCGATATATGAATTGTTTCTTTTTGGCTGCTTGTAGAATTTTTTCTTTAATCTTGTAATTCTGGAATTTGGCTACTATAGTTCTTGGAGTTTTCAGTTTATGATCTCTTTCAGGAGGAGTCCAGTGAATTCTATCGATAGCTATTTTATCTTTTGATTCCAGGACCTCAGGACAGTTTTCTTTGACAATCTCTTGGAGGATGTTGTCTAGACTGCTTTTTTCATCATGACTTTCTGGTAGACCAATAATTCTTAAGTTGTCTCTCCTGGATCTGTTCTCTAGGTCAGTTATTTTTCCAGTGAGATATTTTACATTTTCTTCCAATTTTTCGATCGTTTTCTTTTTTTTTTTTTTGATTGACTCCTGCTGCATCATAGAGGTCTGAGTTTCAGTTTGATTGTATCTAATTTTTAATGAATTATGGTCTTCAGTGAGTTTTTGAAGTTCCTTTTTTAGGGAGGTATTTTCTTTTTCCAAGTTGGTCACTGCCTCCCTGATCTGGTCTTTAAAATTTTTCTTAAGCTCCTCCAGGAATGCTATTTGGGCTTGAGACCAGATCATGTTTCCTTCTGTGGTTTCTGGTGTGGGCAGAGAGTCTATATTGTCCTGTGTGTTTTGTTGTTCTTGCCCTCCATAATATGCTGGAATAGACTTTTTTGCCTTCCCCTTCTCCTTTTCAGCTTCCTTCCTTCCCATTGTGACTTCCTGTTTCTTAGTTTCTCAGGCTATGAGTTTGGGGCCTGATCCTTGACTTTGAATACCTCTAGGTGGCTAGTTTATGGATAAGTCAGGGAAGTCAGTGAGGAATGTAGATGTATAGGTGGGGGTGAGTCTGAGCACTTCAGATTTCTGCCTCTATACCCCTGGGCTATAAGTAAGCTTTTGTTGGTGAGGTGAGGTGGGGCTTGTTGGGATCCCTCCCTCTCTTCAGATTCCTGGCTGTCTCAGTTACACCCCTTGGAGATTCTCAAGCCTGAGGCTATTTCCATTAACTTGGGGTTTCAATCTGGGTGGGAGACTTATCTTTGTGTTTTCTGCTTCATGAAGGAGGGATGGGAGGATCGAAACAGCTAGAATTTACTTTGCCATTCTAGCTCCTGTATTATCCAGGCAGGCAGTTTCTAAACTTCCAGGCTGGGGGCTGAATGCAGCCTGAGAAGCCACTCTCTCCACTGGGGGCCCGACTCTCCTACCTGGCTCCAATGATCCTTTCCCTCTGTGAGATGACTGCGATTCGTCCTTAGTAAGTCTGCAGGCTGGGGCTTTTTCTCTCTCTGGTGTAGTCTGCTTGTCTGCTCCTCGGTCTGAGCTGTTCAGACCCCAAGAGCTCTGCGCTTGACCTGTGTGGACACACTGGGCAGCCTCCTAGGCTGGATTCTGCCAAGCTCTGTCTTACAGTGGGCTCCGTCACTGCGGAATCCGCTCAGATTCACCCTTTGAGACTTAGTGACCGAGGAGCTCAGGGATGTTACTGCTTCCTTTCTGCCATCTTGGCCCAATCAAATAGATGTCTTTCAAGCATCCTTGATGAAAAAATTAGAGTTGCATAGAAATTTTGATATTAAGGTACAAGAAGCAAGAGAAAATGAGGAGTAGAAATAGGACTTCATGCGACTCTGAACAAACTTTGGAGCTACAGAACCCATGAAGTGACAGAGAGAAGCTAACCTCCCACTTAGGACAGCCCAATAGGCCAGCAACAAGGGTCCAGCATTGCCCTGAGTGAGCCTGAATTCGTAGCCCCAGGGCAGCCTGACCAGTTGTTGGCTGGAGGGACTTCAGATCACCAGCAGCTGTGCTGGTTTCCAGAACTATCAACCCACAGATGCCAAGGACAAAGTGAGAGGTCAGTGCACTGTGGACTTTGTGACCTGAGAATTCAGACTATTTCAGCTTTTGGCCCCATGGTGAGAAGCACTTAAGGCACCATCCCCATGCAGCCTCATCCACATATGGCAACTTCAGCTCATGGCCTACAGTTTGTAGGTGGATCAAGGGACCAGTCTGAGGGGTAATTTCTCTTGCTTTAACCTGCTTGAATTTGGATTGTGGTGTAAGGTAGAGGTCCTGGGGTGTGTGACCATCTTGACAGAGACTGTAGGGCCATCAGAAAAAGCACCATATTAATACCTTCCACAGCTGAGAAAACCCCAGCATTTGGTTTGAAGCTCCCCTGTCTGGTCTCAGAGTCCTACTCTGTCAAAAAGCCCAAACCTCTAGAAATTGAGTGGCGACATGATCAAAAGAGGGAAGCAAAATAAACAAAGGAATCCAATAATAAACTACTATTTTTGGGACAAAATGGATCAAGACATGGAACAGGAGGAAGACAGTGAAGTCAAAACTCCTGCACCAAAAGCAAGCGTGTTACAGGCCACAGAGGAGCTTAAAAAGGATTTTGAAAACCAAATAAGAGAAGGGGAGGAAAATTGATAAGAGAAATGAGAATGATGCAAGAAAATCATGAAATAAGATTCAACAACCTGACTGAAGGAAATAACACCTTTAAAAAGAGACTAACTCATTCCTTCAGAATTAGATTGGAGCAAATGGAAGCTAGTGACCCAGATAGCAAGATACTATTAAACAGATCCAAAAAAGGCAAAAATAGAATGCAATGTGAAATATCTCTTTGGGAAAACCACTGACCTGGAAAATAGATCCAGGAGAGATAATTTTAAAAATTATTGGACTACATGAAAGACATGATCAAAAAAAGAATCTAGGCATCATCCTTAAAGAAATTCTCAAGGAAAATTGCCCTGATGTTGTAAAACCAGAGGGCAAAATACAGGTTGGAAGGATACCCCAATCATCCACAGATAAAGATCCCAAAAAGAAAACTCCTAGCAATATTATCCAGGTTCTGGAATTCCCAGATGAATGGGAAAATATTATAAGCAGGGAGGAAGAAACAATTTGAATATTGTGGTAACAGAATCAGGATAACACAGGATCTGGCAGCTTGTACATTGAGGTATTGAATGGCTTGGAATATGATATTCCAGAGGGCATAGGACCTGGGATTATAACCAAGAATTTCCTACCCAGCAAAACTAAGTATCATGTTTCAGGGGAAAATATGGTCATTAAGTGGAATAGAGGACTCTCAAGCATTCTTGATGAAAAAAAACAGCTGAACAGAAAATTTGACATTGAGATATCAGAAGCGAGAGAAGCATGAGAAGGAACATGGGGAAAAGAAATAATGAGAAATGTATAAAAGTTGAACCATTTACATTCCTACATGGAAAAATGATAATTGTAACTTATGAAACTTTTCTCAGTATAAGAATAAGTAAAGGGAATAAAAATGTGTTTGTGTGTGTATGTATACAAACATATATATATATATACACACACCACGTATATATATGTATATATATATATATATATATATATATATGTATGTATGTATGTATGTTTGTATACATAGGAAGGTATATGGACATATGAATATATATGTGAATGGTGCATATATGTGTATAGGTATACATAGATAGAAGTCTAAGGACCAGTTTAATGGGAAGGAATGATACTTAAAAGGGGAAAACAAGAGGTGAGAGAAGAATATAATGAGAGCATACAGGGAGTAACAGATTGGGATAAACTATCTCTTACAGAAGAGGTAAGGGAAAACGGTTACAATGGAGGGGATGATCAGGAAGGCAAAAGGTAATGGGTCAAACTTGTTCTCATTGAATTTGGCTTAGGGAGGGAATGGCAAACACACTAAATACGATATGTCACCCTATAGGAGAATAGGGGGAAAGGGCAAGGGGGGATGATGGAATTTAGGACAGGCTGGGGGGTGAGGGAATTTGGAATAACCCACTTTTTTCAATTATTGTATTTACTTTTAGTTTACAAGGTTCATTTCCACAATTCCTTGAGTAGAAGCACCAACTTTTTTTTTTAAACAAATGCTTTATTAACTTCTGTTTTACATCATTCATTTCCGCCAGATTTTGAGTTACAATCATTTCCCCCCATTATTCCCCTACCCAACCTCCCAGAATAGTAGTCCCACAAGATATCACTTCCTCCAATCTGCTCTCTCCCATACCTTCTCTCATACCCCCATCGACTTTTCCATTAGAGGAAGGTGAATCTTTGTGTCCCAATGCCTGCACATCTTATCTCCCTATTACAAGCAAAAGATTATTAATAATAGTATTTATATATATTTGAAACATTTAATGTTACGACCTCGAATTTCAGATCCATTTCCTTTCTCCCTTGTCACCCTTTCCCTCTGCGGAGATAAGTAATTCAGTATATGTTGTACATGTCTAGCTATGCAAAACATTGTCATAGTAGATATATTGTACAAGGCTGCTTATAATTCCCTCCCACTCATCCCACCCCCACCCGGTCCATTCCCTACATGATCCTGTCCCTCTTCTATAGTGGTTACTTCCAACCTCCCCTCACCCCAAGGATGCCCTCCCATCCATCATCCCTCCTCTCATCCCCCTTCCCCCTATCCTGCTGCAGGTTGAGATATCCCATTTAGTATGTATGTCATTTTCTCCCTGAACCAAATTCAATGTGAATGTGGTTTTGCCTTTTTAGCCTTCCTTATTCTCACCCTCTTTTGCAACCACTTCCCCTTGCTTCTTCTACATGGGATAGTTTACCCTCCCCTGTCTCTTCCCATCTCCTCTTGCCATTTTCCTCTCTCACCTCATAATTTCATCCCTTGAGTATTCTCCCTTCCCAACAAATTCAAACTATGCCCTCTATCTATATATAACTGTAACCATATACACATACATTCACATATATATTCATATGACCACACACCCTTCTTCCATTATTTTCATAGTGAGAAAGATATCATCAGTCACAGTTATTGCTTTTCCATATAGGAATGTAAATAGTTCAGCTTTCATAAGTTCCCCTTGATCTCTCTTCCCCAATTACTTTCTCAGGCATCTCTTCCTTCCTGTGTCTGGATGTCAAATTTTCTATTCAATTCTGGTTTTTTCCTCAAGAATGCTTGAAAGTCCTCTATTCCACTGAATGACCATATTTTCCCCTGAAACAAAATACTCAGTTTTGCTGGGTAGGTGACCCTTGTGTTCATTCCCAGTTCTTTTGCCCTCTGGAATATCATATTCCATGCCCTTCTATCCCTCAGTGTAGAAGCTGCCAGGTCCTGGGCTATTCTGATTGTGTTTCCACAATATTGAAATTGTTTCTTCCTGGCTGCTTGTAGTATTTTCTCCTTGATATGGGGATTCTAGAAACTGGCTATAATAATTTCTTTTTGGGATCTTTTTCCGGAGGTGGTCTGTGGATTCTTTCAACCTCTATTTTGCCCTCTGGGTCTAAAACATCAGGGCAGTTTTACTTGAGAATTTCTTGAAGGGTGATTTCTAGGTTCTTTCCTTGATCATGGCTTTCAGGTAGTCCAATAATTTTTAAATTGTCTCTCCTGGATCTATTCTCCAGGTCAGTGGTTTTTCCCATGAGATATTTCACATTGCCTTCCAATCTTTTGTTTGTTTGGATCTGCTTAACAGCATCTCGATTTCTCACAAAGTCACTAGCTTCCATTTGCTCCAGTCTAAGTCTGAAGGAATGAATCTCCTCAGTGAACTTTCGAGATTCTTTTTCCATCTGGCAAATTCGACTTTTGAAGGCATTCTTCTCCTCATTGCCCTTTTGGGCCTCCTTTGCCATTTGAGCTAGTCTATTTTTTAAGGTGTTGTTTTCCTCAGTCAGGCTGTTGACCCTCATTTCATACTTTTCCTGCATCCTTCTCATTTCTCTTTCTAATTTTTCCTCCACTTCTCTTATTTCATTTTTAAAGTCCTTCTTAAGGTCCTCTATGGCCTGCAACTCGCTCATGTTTTCCCCTGGGGCTTTTGGAGCAGCACTTCTGACCTCACAGTCCTTTTCCTGCTCTATGCCCCCAAAATAGGAGTCTAGGGTTGCATTTTTCTGTTTCCTTTGCCTTGGCATGTTGCCACTTAATTGCTTGACTTTTGGGCTTGTTGCCACACTATGGCTTTAAGGCCAGCTAGGGGAATTTTCGTCCCAAATGTGTGGGGGGCAACTTCTGTTTCTGGCAAACTGTAAACCCACCCACAACTTCCACCCTAGATCACAATCCAGATCCAGGGAGGTTAAATCAAGAG
Organism: Gymnobelideus leadbeateri; assembly: GCA_011680675.1. NCBI lineage: Eukaryota > Metazoa > Chordata > Mammalia > Diprotodontia > Petauridae > Gymnobelideus > Gymnobelideus leadbeateri. Next base: position 65,904 of record WOXC01004367.1, read on the forward strand.
CTGGATCTCCCCATGATTTGTAGGCCGGGAGCCAGATCTGCCTCTGAAAACTACAAAATGGCGTGTCTCCTCAGTGGCTTCTAGCGCCCAGGGGAGGGAGCTGACGCATTCCCCAAATACAGGTCCCAAAGTCCATAGGACACTAACCTCTTACTTTGTCCTAGGCATGTCTATGTTGATAATTCTGGAGTCGCCACAGCTCCTGGTGTTCTGGGGTTCCTCCAGCCGCCTGCTGGCCCGCCACCCTGGGGCTAAAACCTCAGCTCACGCGGACCTGGGCTCGGCTCCGCTTCCTGCACTCTGCACGTTGCGGGCTGCCTGCTCCCAGACCACTGCGCTGGTCCTTCCTGCAGGGCTGCTGGGCTGTCCTCAGCGGGAGGTTAGCTTCTCTGTGTCGTTCTGTGGGTGCTGGGGCTCCAGAAGTTTTTCAGAGTCCCCTTTTACATAGTTTGGGTGGAATCTGGGGGCAGAGAGGCTTGGACGAGCTGTTTCTACTCCGCCATCTTAAGCACCAACTTTTTAAAAAAGGAAAAGATCAAAGTAGAGAATAGAACAAGTGGGAGGTGAGAGAGGAGGAAAGGAGGTATAAAAAGTCAATATTTTATAATATATCTACTATGGAAATGTTTTGCATACCTATACATGTACAACCTATATTGAATTGCTTATCTTCACAGTAAGTATGGGTGACAAGGGAGAAAAGGAATGAATCTGGCATTCAAATTTTAAAATCAAATTTTTAAGAAAAATACACACACACACACACACACTCACACACACACATACACACCAAAATCATAAGGAACTTATCAAAGTTGAACTACTTACATTCATACATGGATAAACAGTAACTGTGACTTATGAAACATTTCTCAGAATGAGAATTGTTGAAAGGAATAGAAATGTATATATACATATACACATGTATATATATATATGTATATATACATGTATATATGTATGTGTATATATACATGTATATATACATATATGTATACATACATATATGTGTATGCATACATATATATGTCTACAGGAGTGTATATAGGCATATGAATGCATATGTGAGAATGTGTATATATGTACACAGGTATACATAGAGAAAGAGTACAAGACCAGTTGAATAGGAAGGGATGATACTTAAAAGATGAAATTAAGAGGTTAGAGAGGAATATAATGAGAGGAGATGGAGAAAGATAGAAGGGGGTAATTTATCACATATAGAAGAGGGAAGGGAAAACTCTTACAATGAAGGGCAAGAACAGGAAGGCAAAAGGCAATGAATCTTAATGAATTTGGCTTAAGGAGGGAATCACATACACCATAAATAGTGTACCTCACCCTACAGCAGAGTGGGGAGGAAGGGGATGAAAGGGGTATTATGGAAAAGAGGGCAGGCTAGGGGTGAAGGGAAAGAGGAAGCTCCTATTTTTGAAAAAGCATGGGATCAAAGTAGAAAATAGAACAAGTGGGGTGGGGTGAGATGGTGGGAAATATAGTCAGTCTTTATGGAATTGTTTCGCATGGCTACACATGTACAGCCTATGTTGAATTGCTTGTCTTCCCACTAAGTATGTGTGACAAGGAAGGTAGGGAAGGAATCTGGAATTCAAAGGTTTAAAATATAATGTTTAACAAAATATAAAATATTACTACAATCATCATCATCATCATCATCATATTATTATTATTATTATTATTATTATTATTTTACATTTAACTGGGAAATAACATATATAGATCTGGGACATCGAGATCCACCATGCCCTACTGAAAGTCAGAGGGGGATAGAGGAAGACATAGGAGAGAGAAGATTGGCAGAGGGGATATTCAGTGGGATGGCTCTTTTGGGGTGGTGGGGAAAATGGGGAGGAAATTTACAACTCAAAATCTTCTGGAAATGAATGATGTAAACTAAAAAATACAATAAAATAAAATTTAAAATAAAATATAATTCTATTCATCTTATTTCTTGTTTATTTTGATCCTAGATTTGCCATGTTCAGAGAGGGGAAAGTTGAGGTCCCCCACTAGTACCATTTTGCTATCTATTTCTTGCTGTAATTCCTTTATCTTCTTCTCTAAGAATTTGGATTCTGTACCAGTTGGTATAGAATTATTTTTATCATTACATATTTAGTAATGATATTACTTCATTATCTTTTGTTTGTTTTATTCATTCATTCATTTAATGATTGATTTATTCTTTCATTTATTATATCTATCTATCTATCTATCTATCTGTCTGTCTGTCTGTCTGTCTGTCTGTCTATCTATCTATCTACCTACCTATCAATTTCCTTTCTGGAAGGGAAAATCAGGGCAATTGGCATTGTGTTTTGCCCAAGGTCCAAAAGCTAGTGAGTTTTAAGTGTCTGAGGCTGGATTTGAACTCAAGTCCTCCTGCCTTCAGGTCTACTGCTTTATTCATTGTGCCACCTAGGCACTCCTATTTCATTGTCTATGGTGCCAATAATTACTCTTTTTAGCTATTCATAAATGGTTTTAATTTTAATATTCATATAATACTCTGTTTTACCCCAATCTTTCTCATGAGCTACTCAATTATTAATAAGAATCCTAGAGACACATTTAATATTTTACATATATAAAAATTAACAACTTTTTATATTTCTTATATTTCTCTTGGTTCTTTTTTATCCAACCTTCTATATAGTTCAGGATATTTTTCTTAACAAAGTCCTGAATATCTGAGAGTTTATCAAATGTCCATTAAAAAAAATCAGGATAATATTTATCTTTTCACAGTATTATATTTTCAGCCAGATCCCCACTTCTTTTGGTTTTTGTTATATTGTGTTTCAAGGCTCATGGTCCTTTAATACTTCTACTATTAGATCTTGTGTAAGTCTAATTGTAGCGCCATCATATTTCAATTGTTTTAATCTTAATGATTTTAATATTTTATACTTGAGCTGGGTGTTTCTATATTTGACTATGTTATTCCTATGAGCTTTCTCCATTGGAACTCTTTTAAGTGTGATAAATGGATTTTCTTTTTCTATTCTTACCTCCTCTGCCCCTCCCCCCATTGTAATGATTCAGGACATTTTTTCTTAACTATTTCTTGTATTATTTTACCAAGTTTCTTTTTTGACCATAACTTTCATTTCATCTAATTACTTATATATTTATCTTCTTGATTTATTCTTCAAATGTTTTTTTATAAGATGTTTCATTTTCTCTTCTTTTTTTTCATTATTCATATTTTGTTTAATCATTTATTGGACTATAATAAGTTCATTGGGATCAATTTACCCAATTCCAAATTTCAACGTGTGATTTCTTCCTTAAGATTCAGAATCTCCTCTTCTATATGGTTGACTTTTCTTTCAAACCATTCTTGTTGTTCTTGCATTATTCGAATTTTTTTTTTTTTAGTTTTTCCTCCATCTCTGTCATTTTATTTTTATTAAATTTAAGATCTATAATTTGGGGGCAGGTTACAATTTGACATTATTCTTTGGGTGTTTCTTTGCTTTTGATATCCTCCTCCAAATATGAGCCCTTTTGATATTCCCATAATAGCTTTCTATAGTTGGATTCTATCTCCTTTGCCTGAGCATTTTTGGGCGGGGTAATAGTTCAATTTTTGTAATGATTTGTAGCCCTGGAGTGTGGGAAATGGTGCCTCTTGCTCCAGATATTCAGTTCTCCCCCTCTAGGCTGGAATGAAAGACAAACCTCTATCCTCCTCTAAGTGTCCACAGCCAGGAGCATCCTGGCCTACTGCTTCTGTTCATACCAGGGATGTGCTGGTTCTTTCTTGCTCCTGCTGCTCTTTGCAGTGCAGCTGGGTCAGGTGTTCATTACCAGCAGAAGCTCCCTCAATCTTCCAAGGCTCAAATATCCAACTTCCCTCACTATCTGGGGGTAAATGTTCTTGTAGCTTGGCCCCATCTAGACTCTCAAGCCACCTAACCCCAGGACTTCTCACTTGTTGTTTAAGCAGCTTGCTACTTGTTGAAATGGAACATAGCCTGTGGGTGTTACATTTCACAGGGACTAAACCTTGTCCCAGGATTTTTCTTCTGAGCCTCTGAAATATTCCCAGGAAGACCCCAGTTGTGCCACTATTTTTATTTATTTCTACCCACACTTTTTTAATCTTTTTTTTTTTAACTCCTGTGTTTTTTTTTAAACTCTTGGATATGGTCAGACAATCAATAATTATAGAGTTTGGAATATTCTGACATACTCTGGTCACTTCCCAGAATCCTCTCAAAACTGCAGAATTTTTAAGAATGAAAACTGTGGATATATATTCAAGCAGAAATCTTAAAAATTCCAACTGACAATTTCCATTGTCATCCCAGACTAAATTGCACAATGCTTTGTCCTGTGTTTAAACAAATATATAATCATATCAGTGAAGTATTAAGAAGGTGGAGAGTTTAGATAGAAGCAATAAAAGTGAAAACTCAACAATCTTAATACAAATATGAAATTTTAATTCAAGATCATGGCTTTAAAATATGACAAATTTACAAGTGTTCCATTTGTATGTTATTGCTAAAGAAAATTAATTAATGTCCATCATAATATGGGAAAAATCAGATAAAGTTAGTGAGTCATCATCATCCATACAGTCTTTACATTTGATAGCACTCACTTCTTGAAGGAAGTAGTTGTGAAGAGCTGTATTATTCTGATGCCCAGTAGCAATAGCTTATAGTTATATGATCTGAGTTTTTGCATCATTGTTTGTGTCACTGCTTACATTAGCATCACAGTATCTTCAGGAAGAAATTGTACCAGCTCTCCTCACATCCTGATGGAAATAGCCTAGGACTCAACATCTGATAGCATCGGAGTAGCTAGCAATGCTCTTTAGACCACAGGTTCAACTTCTTGCATAAAATCCCAGAGCCATAATTGATTGTATCAACATTAATAAAGAAAGGGCTACCCTCTCAATCGTCAACTCCAACACTGACCTAAGGGATACAAAAACCAGACTAGCTGAAGCGGCAAGGAATATATAAGAGGTATCTTGTGCTATATCAGTCAGACCACTGTTATTCCTTCAAACATCACCTCCTTTCATACCCAGGTGGAAACAGCTAATGTTGCAAAGCCCCAGAAATTCTATCTCCAAAGTCATTATCCCTGGGAGCTACTCTTGTGGAAATGTGACCTGGTAATTGCTTCTGTAAGTGATTCAGCCTGAGGAGATATAGGAAACAAAGACCTAAACGGGGGGAGGAGGGGAACATGGCAATGAAGTCTTTGGCATAGAAACATCATAAAGAGGTATAGTTTTATAAGTGAAAATGATGTAAGATGTACCACCATGTGCTTTGCTTATGTACCCCAAGCTGAAAACACTTATATGCTTTCTGTCCCCAAATAATGACTTTCTTGCTTTTCTCTGTGTACGTTCAGCACTTAACACAGTGCTTTGTGTAAATTAAGTGCTTTTTTTTTCCTTTTAGTCATGCATTCACATAGATATGACCCATAAGGAATTTTTTCTACATTGGACAAAATGAAGTACGATTTTAGCTTGAGTTATCTGGAGTGACAATCAACAATTAAATTGAGCATATAAACATTAATATTTCTTTTAGCAATGTGGGTACACCATCCTTAAAGGTGACAAAGAGATAAATGGTGGAGATGGATGCCTGCTAATCAAGGTTGAAATAACCAAAGCATTCTACTGGTTGACATTTAAGGAATTAACCCTCACCTGAATGGATATGGTCAGACTTGATTAGCAAGAAAGCCTTCATCTCCTGAATAAAAGGGAATACTTAAATTGACAAGAAGGTAGATACCTGAGAGTCTGGAGCAGGAGTAGAGACTGAAGGAAGAGGATAGGGGTCTTTGGGCAGGGTTATACTGCCACTTTTGTCACCACCACAGCAGTACCTACCACTGTCACTTTAAGCAAACTGAAAGACGTACAGTTAGGCCTCACAAACTGAGGCACTAAGACTGTGGTTAAGCCATTGGAGAAAACAAAGGGAATATTTCAAACAATTCTAGAGATGCTTCATCCTACTGAGCACAGAATGGAGAAGCTGTCCTTTCTCATCCAAATAGTTGTTTCTTGAGAGATTGTTTTCATTCTGTTTATTTTTTCCCTCAAAGAATTTAAAAAAAAATGATGACCTGTGTGTGTGTGTTTCAGCTGGAGGAGGGGGAGGTAATGGGTAAAGTCCCCAGGAAAAAGGAATAGAGTCTTCTAACTACTGCTGTGATTTTCTTCACACATTGTAGACTCTGAACTATACCAGAGGCTTTATTGATTTCTATGTCTATAGTTTCAAAAAAAAAAAAAACAGGGAAAGGTGAATCTAGACCATGGTAAATAGAAAATGATCCTTACAATTTCTAGAGGAAGGAAATATAAGGAAGCTGGGAGCTAGTAGGGCTAAGGTAGTTGCCTCAAGCACTGCCTCTTCCCATTGTCTTACAGAGGCCTGTATGAAAGGGAAGGAAAACCATTTTCCTTCAGAGTAAGAGACAGAAATTGACCTCACAAAAAAAACAAAAACCTAAAAACCCCTTCTTTCAGAGCTGAAAAATAGTAGTGCCACTCACTGGAGCATCTATTTTGTGGTATAAGATGATGTGGTACCAATGATGGCGTAGCAGAAGGAGTAGCCAGATCCCTATCCACCAGCCCAAACACCTAACCAACACAATTGTTCTATGTGTATATGAACAGAAGGGCTAAATGCTCATTTGCAGAATATTAGAGGATTCAGTGACATAACATATATTTACTCTTTCCTTAAGTACTCCTTATCTTATGATTCATCTAAACCTCTGAAGAGCTATTTGGAGTATTCTACTCTTTGAGGGAAAATGTAAATATATTTTATTAACTCAGTAAAACTAATATCTAGCATTACAAATAAGTTTAAACATTTTAACCTGATGAAATTCCACCAGCTAAAGAATTTATTGATTGATAACTGAATGATGATATATTAGTGATGTTGTATACTTTTATATGCCTGAATGTATACATGTCTGTGAATAAGGAGGTAGGAAAGGCAGGCAACAAGCATTAAGTACTTGGAGTGTGCTGGATTTAAGTGCTCAGAATAGAAAAAAAGAGAAAAAGAAAGTCTTTGCTCTAAAGGAAATCACATTCTAATAGGGAATGACAGTGTATTAAAGCGAGACTTCTGAGAGGTGCTTGTGGTGAATTCTAGAGAGTAAGAAGCACAGCCAGAGGCAGATGAAACATAGACGACCTGGGCCATTCCCCAAAATGGAGGCCTCCACAAAGAACCCCTCAAGGGGGGAGGAGATCAACTTGATGGAGGGATGATCTATGGAAGAAGGCTGGCTTGAGTTATTGACAAAGCACAAATTTTCTCATTTTTATAATTTTTTTTTCCTTCTTGTCCACATTTTTTTAAGGCTTGATCTAATTTCCCTTGGGGTGTATGGGTGTGTGTGCACTGTGCATGTGTATGGTTATGCTAATTTACCTGTGGGCTTTAATAAGACTGAAAGTATTAAGACAAACATTACTTGTCCTCATTTTATAAATTAAAAAAAATCAGAGGACATAGATGGAAAGTGATTAAACTTATACTATTGAGAATATGAATCTGGAGCTCAGTAATACTGGATACTTCATTGAATTAATAACATAAATTCTGATTTCCTACCAGTGGGGTGCAGAGTAGAGAGGATTAGGATTCCAATAGTTATAAGTTATAATAAATATATATAATTATAAGAAATATATATAGTTATAATAAATATATAAATTATGGTACTGTGCCTAAAATCTTAAAGAGTTAAACAACTAACGTTGACTATAGAGTATATACATAGAGTAACAATCACAAGCAAAACTTAATTTTTCAAGAGGACATAGTTATGTATGTATGTGTGTGTGGATGTGTGTTGGTGTGTATGTGTATTAATCAAAGTTTTAATGGCAAAGCTGCATCACAGCATATAAATTATGCTCCTTTGTTTATTCCAAACCTTTCAGGTGTCTAAAGTTTTAATGTTGTCTCTTCGGCTGCCTGGTGCTTCTCAAAGAAGCCCCAACTAAAACTTACCTCAGTAGAGTTTAAATATTCTCAACCATTCCGTCCTTCTTTTCCCCTCATTCTGACCTCTTCCTAAAACCTATATAAAAACTGTAATTGCGGGGGGCGGAGCCAAGATGGCGAAGTAGAAACAGCTCTTCCAAGCCTCTCTGCCCCAGATTCTCCACAAACGATGTAAAAAAGGACTCTGAAAATCTTCTGGAGCCCCAGCACCCACAGAACGACAAAGAGAAGCTAACCTCCCGCTGAGGACAGCCCAGCAGCCCTGCAGGAAGGACCAGCGCAGTGGTCTGGGAGCTGGCAGCACGCAGAGCGCAGGAGCCGAGCCGAGCCCAGGTCCACGTGAGCCGAGGTTTTAGCCCCAGGGCGGCAGGGCCAGCAACCGGCTGGAGGAACCCCAGAACACCAGGAGCTGTGGCGACGCCAGAATTATCAACATAGACTTGCCTAGGACAAAGTAAGAGGTTAGTGTCCTATGGACTTTAGGACCTGTATTTGGGGAATGCGTCAGCTCCCTCCCCTGGGGGCTAGAAGTCGCTGAGGAGACACGCCATTGTGTAGTTTTCATAGGCATTTCCGGCTCCCAGCCTACAAATCGTGGGGAGATCCAGCGATCAGTCTTGGGGGGTAATCGCTCTTGCTTTAGCCTCCCTGGATCTGGATTGTGATCTAGGGTGGAAGTTGTGGGTGGGTTTACAGCTTGCCAGAAACGGAAGTTGCCCCCCACACGTTCGGGATGAAAATTCCTCTATCTGGCCTTAAAGCCATAGTGTGGCAACAAGCCCAAAAGTCAAGTAATTAAGTGGCAACATGCAAGGCAAAGGAAACAGAAAAATGCAACCCTAGACTCCTATTTTGGGGGCATAGAGCAGGAAAAGGACTGTGAGGTCAGAAGTCCTGCTCCATAAGCCCCAGGGGAAAACATGAGCGGGTTGCAGGCCATAGAGGACCTTAAGAAGGACTTTAAAAATCAAATAAGAGAAGTGGAGGAAAAATTGGGAAGAGAAATGAGAAGGATGCAGGAAAAGTATGAAATGAGGGTCAACAGCCTGACTGAGAAAACAACACCTTAAAAAATAGACTAACTCAAATGGCAAAGGAGGCCCAAAAGGGCAATGAGGAGAAGAATGCCTTAAAAGTCGAATTTGCCAGATGGAAAAAGAATCTCAAAAGTTCACTGAGGAGATTCATTCCTTCAGAGTTAGACTGGAGAAAATGGAAGCTAATGACTTTATGAGAAATCAAGATGCTGTTAAGCAGATCCAAACAAATGAAGATTAGAAGGCAATGTGAAATATCTCATGGGAAAAACCACTGACCTGGAAAATAGATCCAGGAGAGACAATTTAAAATTATTGGACTACCTGAAAGCCATGATCAAAGAAAGAACCTAGAAATCACCCTTCAAGAAATTCTCAAGGAAAATTGCCCTAATGTTTTAGACCCAGAGGGCAAAATAGAGGTTGAAAGAATCCACAGATCACCTCCTGAAAAGATCCCAAAAAGAAAACTCCCAGGAATATTATAGCCAGGTTCCAGAATCCCAGATCAAGGAGAAAATACTACAAGCAGCCAGGAAGAAACAATTTCAATATTGTGGAAACACAATCAGAATAGCCCAGGACCTGGCAGCTTCTACACTGAGGGATCGAAGGGCATGGAATATGATATTCCAGAGGGCAAAAGAACTGGGAATGAACCCAGGGGTCACCTACCCAGCAAAACTGAGTATTTTGTTTCAGGGAAAAATATGGTCATTCAGTGGAATAGAGGACTTTCAAGCATTCTTGAGGAAAAAACCAGAGTTGAAAAGAAAATTTGACATCCAGACGCAAGAAGTAAGAGATGCCTGAGAAGGTAATCAGGGAAAAGAAATCAAAAGGAACTTATCAAAGTTGAACTATTTACATTCCCTATATGGAAAAGTAATAACTGTGACTGATGATATCTTTCTCACTATGAAAATAATGGAAGAAGGGTGTGTGGTCATATGAATACATATGTGAATGTGTGTGTATATGGTTACAGTTATATATGGATAGAGGGCATAGGTTGATATTGTTGGGAAGGGAGAGTACTCAAGGGATGAAATTATGAGGTGAGAGAGGAAAGTGGCAAGAGGAGATGGGGAGAGACATGGTGGGGTAAACTATCTCATGTAGGGGAAGTGGGTGCAAAGGAGGGGAGAATAAGGAAGGCTAAAAAGGCAAAACCACATTCACATTGAATTTGGTTCAGGTAGAAAATGACATACATACTAAATGGGATATCTCAACCTGAAGCAGGATAGGGGGAAGGGGGATGAGAGGAGAGATGATGGATGGGAGGGCATCCTTGGGGTGAGGGGAGGTTGGAAGTACCCACTATAGAAGAGGGTCAGGATCATGTAGGGAATGAATCAGGTGGGGGGTGGGATGAGTGGGAGGGAATTATAAGCAGCCTTGCACAATATATCTACTATGATAATGTTTTGCATAGCTAGACATGTACAACATATACTGAATTACTTATATCCCAAGAAGGAATGGGTGGCAAGGGAGGAAGGAAATGGATCTGAAATTCAAGGTCGTAACATTAAATGTTTCAAATATATATATAAATACTCTTATTAATACTCTTTTGCCTATAATTGGGAGATAAGATGTGCAGGCATTGGGACACAAAGATTCATCTTCCTCTAATGGAAAAGTCGATGGGGGTATGGGAGAAGGTATGGGAGAGAGCAGATTGGAGGAAGCGATATCCTGTGGGACTGCTATTTTGGGAGTTTGGGTAGGGGAATAATGGGGGGTAAATGATTGTAACTCAAAATCCTGGCGGAAATGAATGATGTAAAACAGAAGTTAATAAAGTATTTGTTTAAAAAAAAAAAAAACTGTAATTGCATCTGATTCCTAAAAGCCTTCCAAATGGCTGGGTGTTCTGTTAAACTAATTTGTACTAAAATTTTTACTCAATTAATGTGTGACCACATTAAGAGTGAAGGATTAAAAAAATATGCCTTAAGCCAAAGAAATAATTTTATGGTCATCAAAGGCACCATTTTAGATATGGATAAGAAAGCCATTTGGGGTGCAAGCAGCAATATAAAATACTGGCAGTCATACCGTGGTTGTGGCTTTCTATGTATAGGTTTTGCTCTCATGTGAAAAATATGCTTTGAGAATCTAAATTAATTTTCTAAAATCCTAGATTGTGACAAGTTGCCTTTTTAAGTTTTTATCTGTGGTTTCATTAGTGTAGGTCTACCTTCCACCAATTCATTTTTTAAATTTTTTTTAAACAAATGCTTTATTGACTTCTGTTTTACATCATTCATTTCCGCCAGATTTTGAGGTACAATCATTTTCCCCCCGTTATTCCCCTACCCAACCTCCCAGAATAGCAGTCCCACAAGATATCGCTTCCTCCAATCTGCTTTCTCCCATACCTTCTCCCATACACCCTTCGACTTTTCCATTAGAGGAAGGTGAATCTTTATGTCCCAATGCCTGCACATCTTATCTCCCATTTATAAGCAAAAGGGTATTAATAATAGTATTTATATATATTTGAAACATTTAATCCTAAGACCTCGAATTTCAGATACATTTCCTTCCTCCCTTGTCACCCATTCCCTCTGGGGAGATAAGTAATTCGGTATATGTTGTACATGTCTAGCTATGCAAAACATTGTCATAGTAGATATATTGTACAAGGCTGCTTATAATTCCCTCCCAGTCATCCCACCCCCCACCTGGTCCATTCCCTACATGATCCTGTCCCTCTTCTATAGTGGGTAATTCCAACCTTTCCTCCCTCCAAGGATGCGCCTTCCCCATCAATCATCCCTCCTCTCATCCCCCTTCCCCCTGTTCTGCTGCAGGTTGAGATATCCCATTTAGTATGTATGTCATTCTCTCCCTGAACCAAATTCAATGAGAATGTGGTTTTGCCTTTTTTGCCTTCCTATTCTCCCCCTCCCTTGCAACCACTTCCCTTGCTTCTTCTACATGAGATAGTTTACCCTACCCTGTCTCTCCCCATCTCCTCTTGCCACTTTCCTCTCTCACCTCATAATTTCATCCCTTGAGTATTCTTCCTTCCCAACAAATTCAACCTATGCCCTCTATCCATATACACACACATTCACATATGTATTCATATGACCACACACCCTTCTTCCATTATTTTCATAGTGAGAAAGATATCATCACTCACAGTTATTGTTTTTCCATATAGGAATGTAAATAGTTCAACTTTGATAAGTTCCTTTTGATTTCTTTTCCCTGATTACCTTCTCAGGCATCTCTTGTGTCTGGATGTCAAATTTTCTAATCAATTCTGGTTTTTTCCTCAAGAATGCTTGAAATTCCTCTATTCCACTGAATGGACATGTTTTCCCCTGAAACAAAATACTCAGTTTTTCTGGGTAGGTGACCCTTGTGTTCATTCCCAGTTCTTTTGCCCTCTGGAATATCATATTCCATGCCCTTCGATCCCTCAGTGTAGAAGCTGCCAGGTCCTGGGCTATTCTGATTGTGTTTCCACAATATTGAAATTGTTTCTTCCTGGCTGCTTGTAGTATTTCTCCTTGATCTGGGGATTCTGGAACCTGGCTATAATATTCCTGGGAGTTTTCTTTTTGGGATCTTTTTCAGGAGGTGATTGGTGGATTCTTTCAACCTCTATTTTGCCCTCTGGATCTAAAACATCAGGGCAATTTTCCTTGAGAATTTTTGAAGGGTGATTTCTAGGTTCTTTCTTTGATCATGGCTTTCAGGTAGTCCAATAATTTTTAAATTGTCTCTCCTGGATCTATTTTGCAGGTCAGTGGTTTTTCCCATGAGATATTTCACATTGCCTTCTAATCTTTCATTTGTTTGGATCTGCTTAACAGCATCTTGATTTCTCATAAAGTCATTAGCTTCCATTTGCTCCAGTCTAACTCTGAAGGAATAAATCTCCTCAGTGAACTTTCGAGATTCTTTTTCCATCTGGCAAATTCGAATTTTTAAGGCATTCTTCTCCTCATTGCACTTTTGGTCCTCCTTTGCCATTTGAGTCAGTCTATTTTTTAAGGTGTTGTTTTCCTCAGTCAGGCTGTTGACCCTCATTTCATACTTTTCCTGCATCCTTCTCATTTCTCTTTCCAATTTTTCCTCCACTTCTCTTATTTGATTTTTAAAGTCCTTCTTAAGGTCCTCTATGGCCTGCAACCCGCTCATGTATTCCCCTGGGACTTTTGGAGCAGGACTTTTGACCTCACAGTCCTTTTCCTGCTCTATGCCCCCAAAATAGGAGTCTAGGGTTGCATTTTTCTGTTTCCTTTGCCTTGGCATGTTGCCACTTGATCACCTGACTTTTGGGATTGTTGCCACACTCTGGCTTTATGGCCAGCTAGAGGAATTTTCGTCCTGAACGTGTGGGGGGCAACTTCCGTTTCTGGCAAGCTGTAAACCCACCCACAACTTCCACCCTAGATCACAATCCAGATCCAGGGAGATTAAAGCAAGAGCGATTACCCCCCCAAGACTGATCGCTGGATCTCCCTACGATTAATTGCAGTCCAGGAGTTGGAGCTGCCTCTGAAAACTACAAATGGCTTGTCTCCTCAGAGGCTTCTAGCCCCCAGGGGAGGGAGCTGACGCATTCCCCCAAATACAGGTCCCAAAGTCCATAGGACACTAACCTCTTACTTTGTCCTAGGCATGTCTATGTTGATAATTCTGGATTCGCCATGGCTGTTGGTATTCTAGGGTTCCTCCAGCCGGCTGCTGCCCCTGCCGCCCTGGGGCTAAAACCTCGGCTCACTCGGACCTGGGCTCTGCTCGGCTCTGCTTCCTGTGCTCTGCGCGTTGCGCGCTGCTGGCTCCCAGACTGCTGCACTGGTCCTTCCTGCAGGGCTGCTGGGCTGTCCTCAGTGGGAGGTTAGCTTCTCTGTGTTGTTCTATGAGTGCTGGGGCTCCAGAAGTTGTTCAGAGTCCCCTTTCACATAGTTTGGGAGGAATCTGGGGGCAGAGTTGCTTGGATGAGCTGTTTCTACTCCGCCATCTTGGCTCCGCTCCCCCTTCCACCAATTCATATGAAAATATCCACACCTCCCCCTGAATTTTCATCTTACATATTAATTATTATTTTCCAAATGCATGTTGCTTATGAGATCTGCACTATCTGATTTTCTCAATCTTTTTGATATTTCAGTACACAGATATTGAGCCTCACTATTCTATATTTTGTTCATTTTGGTTTTGGTTTGTTTCTGGTTTCTTTGTTCATGTTTTCATATATCAATTTCACACAATCCTCTTTCTTGTGACTCTTAAACTAGTGTAGGTATTCCACAGTACCATTATCAATGATATCACATAGATGATTATGGAGGGATCTTCTGTTAAGGATCAGTCTAAACATCAATCAACAAGTTATGCATTAATTATCATGTGCCAAATAGTGTGCTAAGTATGGGAAAGAAATGCAAAGAATCAAATCACTCCTATCCTCAAATAACTTTTATTTTTACAATCTAATGTGGGATGGGGCAGGTTAATGTTGAAAATCTTACAATGACTAAGAAATATACTCTCAAAATATTTTTTTCCTTTATGTCAAGAGTGGAATGAATTTTGAGTATTAGAACTTCAGCAGTCTTGGTCTGTCTAATCTGAAATTGAGTTTCATTGTACTCCTTAGTAACCAATGGCTTTGAACGTCATCTTTAATTATTTGAGGGGGCCTAACTTGGGGTACAAATTATATGAGGCAGCAAATTCATCACCAATGGACCTCAAAAACAAAAACTTTAATTTCATTGAGGTGTAACTCGAGTACTGTGGTGGAAATAGGGCCATGGTTTGGATTAAATGAGTGTCAAGCAATTTCAGATGACCTAGGATTCTGAATAACTTAAAAAGTAGCATCTGCATCACCAGGTGACTTCATCATCATCAGAACTATCCCCCAAAATATGTTCTGTAATTAATTTATAACCAAAACACAGGCTTTAGGGTCTTAATGAAATAGGGACACCTAAACTTTGTGAGCTAGCATATCAGAGTAATCATCGAAGTAGTCCTTCATGGGAGGATTAATACTTATGTTTTTTCTATTTTTTGCTTTATTTGTCTTTATTAAATTGTTTGTTTACTTTTATCTTAAAAGACTCAGTTCCATAATTTCTTGACTTTCAATTTTTCTTTCCCTTCCTCTCCTCCCCCCATGATGGCATATAATCCAGTATAGGATCTGCAAATACTTTCAGATAAGATATTAGTAAGGTTACAGAGGCTGGTTGTACTAGATGGAATGGAAAATGGTAAAGAGGAAATAAAACCAAACAATAAAAAGAAAAAGATCAAGTAGCTTGTTTCAATCAGGATTCAAGTTCTTTCTAGTTCTTTCTGTGGAAGTAGACATCTCTCTCCATCATGAGTCTTTTGGGATTGACTTATATCACTACATTGCTGAGAAGAGTCCAGTCTATCATAGTTAGTCATCACGCATATGTTCTGTATGTGATTATATACAATTTTCTCCTATTTCTAATCTTCTCACTCACCTTCAGTTCGTATAAGCCTCTCCAGGTAAATATGAAGTCCATCTGCTCCTTGTTTGTTGTACCACAACAGTATTCCATTACATTCACATACCACAACTTGTTCAGCCATTCCCCAATTGATGGACACCCCCTTAATTTCCAATTCTTTGCAACCACAAAAAGAGCTGCTATAAATATCCATATATATATATATATATATATATATATATATATATGGGTCTTCCTCCCATTTCTATGATGTCTTTGGGATGTATCGTGGTATTGCTGGGTCAAAGGGTATGAATATATATATATATATATATATATATATATATATATATATATATTCATACCCTTTGACCCAGCATTCCACTTATATAGTATATATATATATATATATATATATATATATATATATATATATATATATATATATATTTAGCCCTTTCAGCATAATTCCAAATTGTTCTCCAGAATGCTTGAATCAGTTCACAACTCCACCAGCAATGCATTGGTGTTCCAATTTGCCCACGTGCCCTCCAGCATTTGTAATTTTCCTGTTTTGTTACCTTAGACAATCTGACTGGTGAGATGTGGTACCTCAGAGTTGTTTTGATTTGCAGTTCTCTAATTAATAGTGACAGAGCATTTCTTCATATGCTTATAGATATCTTTAATTTCTTTCTCTAAAAACTGCCTGTTCATATCCTTTGACCATTTTTCAATTGGGGAATGACTTGCATTCTTATAGATTTGAGTCAGTTCTCTGTATATTTTAGAAATGAATCCGTGATCAGAGACATATGTTGTCAAAATTCTTTCCCAGTTTTCCAGCTCCCTATTAATCTTGGTTACATTGGCTTTTTTTGCACAGAAGCTTTTCAATTTAATGCAATGAAAATTATCCATTTTGCATTTTATAATGCTCTCTATTACGTGTTTGGTTAAAAAACATTTCCTTTTCCACAAAGCTGACAGGTAAAATATTCCTTGCTTTCCAAGATTGCTTATAGTATCAGCCTTTATGCCTAGATCATGCACAATTTAGAGTTGACTTTGGCATATGGTGTTAGATAATGGCTTATGCCCAGTTTCTGCCATACTATATTCCAGTTGTCCCAGCAGTTTTTGTCAAATAGTGTGTTTTATCCCCAAAACTATGGTCTTTTGGGTTTATCCAACAATAGATCACTAGACTCATTGGTTGCTGAATCTTGTGCACCTAGTCTATTCCATTGATCCACTACTCTAGTCCTTAGCCAGTATCAAGTAGTTTTGATGACAGCTGCTTTATAATACAGATTAAAATCTGGTATGGCTAGTCCACCTTCCCTAGCATTTCTTTTCATTAATTCCCTTGATATTCTGGACCATTTATTCTTCCAAATAATTTTTTACTATCTTTCTAGCTCTATAAAGTAGTTTTTTGGTAAATTGATTGATATGGCACTAAATATATAATTTAGTTTGGGTAAAATTTTCATTTTTATTATATTAGCTCAACCCAGCCATGAGCAATTTATATTTTTCTAATTATAATTTCTAATTCATTTCTAATTGCCAAATATAAAATTCCCATCCCTCTGATCTTTTAATGTAGAAGCTGCTAGGTTCTGTGTAAATCCTAACTGTAGTTCTGCAATTTTTGAATTGTTTCTTTTTGGCTGCTTGCTGAATTTTTTCCCTTAATCTTGTAATTCTAAAATTTGGCTACTATATTTCTTGGGGTTTTCAATTTGGTATCTCATTCATGAGGAGACTGGAGAACTCTTTCAATAACTTTTACCTTCTGATTCCAGGACTTCAGGACAGTTTTCTTTGACAATCTCTTGGAGGATATTGTCTAGTTGCTTTTTTCATCATGGTTTTCTGGTAGACCAATAATTCTTAAGTTATCTCTCCTGGATATGTTCTCTATGTCAGTTGTTTTTCCATTGAGATATTTTGCATTTTCTTCCAATTTTTCAATCATCATATTTTGTTTGATTGACTCTTGGTGCATTATAGAGTTCTGAGTTTCAATTTGACTGATTCTAATTTTTAGCAAATTATAGTCTTCAGTTAGTTTTTGAAGGTCTTTTTTAAGGGAGGTATTTTCTTGAATTATTTCACTCATTTAACTTTTTAAGGATTTGTTTTCTTCAATGAAACATTTTATCATATTGGTCACATTAGATTTAAATTTGTGTCCTGCCTCACTAATTTGGTCTTTAAAATCTTTCTTAAGTTCCTCCAATAATGTTTGGTTTTTTTTTTTTATCCTTGAGATCAGTTCATATTTCCTTCTGTGGTCTCAGGTGTGAATATTCAGGCCAAGTTGTTCTCTGTATTTGGCTGGTTTTTTTTTTTTAATCTACCTACATTTTCCCCAAACACTTTATTAATTTCTGGCTTGCATCATTCATTTCCACCAGACTTTAAGTTACAATTTTTCCCCATTTTCCCCCTACCCACCACAACAGAATATCAGTCCCACAGGATATCCCCTCATCCAGTCTGCTCTCTCCCATATCTTCTCCCTTACCATACCATCATTTCCATAAAACTATTAAGAGATTAAAAAATATTTTCCCAGTTTATTGCATGGCTCCCTATTATCTTTCCTGTTATATTAAGACTTTACTTACTCAAAAAATAAACATACATGAGTAGTATTATTCAGTCTCAAATTATACTTTTTTTTTTGTATTCTTTATTCCCTTTAAATAGAAGGAAAGAGTTTCATTTGGCATGTTCCTTTAGAGGTCTTAGTCCAATAGGGTATAACTCAGCATCAATCTAAACTTGGATTGTTCTAAAAATAAAAGAAAGAGCAGAAATATACATAAATTGCAAGCATAAGTATTCCCAGGAACAATCAATATCAGATCTTAAAGCTGATTTCAGTCCCCCTTAATTATATCTTAAAGATCTTTTCAATGAAAGATTTAAATTCCTTGTAGTCATTTGATTCTCATTCAAAAGTAATTTTAAAAGCTTCATTTTCTATTAAAAAAAAATAACAGGGTGGTGACCAGTCTAAAAAAAACAAAACAAACAAACAAACAAAAAACATCTGGGAATGCTTTAACAAATCTAATTTTCTTAGGTTGTTTTACTAATACCTAGTTAATTAGAAAATTTTTCTCTTTGTTTTGCACTGGGGGGTGGGTTGGGGGGGGTAGTGCCTGATCAGAGACTAAAGCAGCTGGGAAATTAATCTTACCCTCTGCATATATATCTATATAGATATAGATATAGATATATAGATAGATATGTAATTATATATATATGTATACATATATACACATATTTATACATACACATGCATGTATATATGTGTGTGTATGTATATATGTCTATAGTTTCTCACTATATATAGATAATTGTCTTTTTAAAGCCAGAGGCCAATATATCCAATTAATATAAATTCCACAAATAACAAAATTACTTTCAGGAGTAAGTGGTTTCAGCTGATTCCCAAATCTCTTCAATTGCTGGAATTCAATGTTAATCAGGAAAAGGGCAGGGAGCAGTTTTTTAAAGGGTTGTGTGAGAATGTAGCTTCAAATAATACATAGACAAATATCATTTGAATTGAAGAATAGCCTTGATAAGTCTTCACTATAATAGCTATGCTCTGAAAAGGAAAACGTGTGATAGATAAATGGGACTAGAAATGATCATCTTGGCAAACAGAATCAAGCCTATAATAGAGGTGAATTACTTTTGACTATATTTCTTTACTAAGTGCTGATAGGTCCTTAAATGTGTACTTGTTCTTCCCCTCCCCCATTATTGCTTTTTTGATAGGCTTTTGTTTAATAACAGTCAATTATGTCTGTAAAATACTAAGAATTAAATTAGAGGCCAAAAGTAATACCAATAGGCTCTCAAAAAGTGTTTAGTTCAAGACTACATTATGCCATGTTAGAGGTAAAATAAAAATTCATCAGGCAAAATGAGTACAAATATATAGTCTTAGGTGTCTAGTGTTATAATGATGTCATTTGGCTCCCTAGTGCTTCTCACAAAGCCCTGACCAAACTTCTTAGGACTAATGAATGGAGAGAGTATATTAGAGTCAAGAATACCCTGGGTTCAGTTCATGTCTCAAATATCTATGAATTCTATGGCCCTGGCTGAATCAAATAAACTCTCAGAGCCCCAGGCAATTCTCTAAGATTATAAATTACAGAGAAAGTATTAACGTGCATTAGTTGATAGAATTTCCTCACCAAGATTTCCCTATATCAATGAAATAAAAGATCAAGTCCCAAAATACATTTGTGTCAAATCAGCAGTTCTGTAATAAATTGTTTCACCTTCTTGCAACATTCCTTTAAAAAAAATAGTATCTTACTTTTTCACTCCCATGAAGGACAGGAAGATTGAGACAGATATTATATACTAATTAGCTAAATTTTTCTGCCATGTGGAGTTTGGTAACATTTTAGAAGTGCATACTTAGAGAAGATTAGGGGTACACTAGCAGAAATACTGTAGGTAAATTTATGATAAGCATTTTGACTTTTAAGCTCCATGATGTTGAACACATGTCATGTGGGAAATCTTAACATTTATGCCAAGATAAAAAAAAAATAAAATAAAAAAGATGCAACCTGGGAGGTCAGTCTAACAATACTTCCATGTTTTTCTAGTTTAAGATAGAATGAAAGATTAGCCCTATGTGGCTAAGAAAAATGAGACTAGGGGAGAGAGAGTTGATGAAGATGTATTAGATTCTAAAAGGTTAGAAATGGACTGATGCCAAAAATCTGCTAGAAATAGTAAGCAGCTAAAAATGAGAAGTCTAGTATTAGAAGTAAAAAGGAGACAAGAGTTGAATCACTTAATGGAATGCATAAAGAATCTCATTATAAAAACCAATTGAATCTTTTTATGTCTAATGGACAGCTATAAATATGCCATGTAAATTAACTTATACAGTACCTTTATTTATTTTTGGAAGAAAAAAAAGGAGAACATTGTGTAGTTGCTTACTTCACTTTTCCTGTTTTGGTTGTAAAAAGTGTGAGGCATTAAAAGTAATGGTAGCAAATAATTCTTCATTTTCAGTCATATTTAAAGATTAATGTGGATGAGCACTAAGAATTTCCCATTCTTTCTATCATTGGTTGTCTTGTCCTGCAGTTGGGATTTTAGCTTTTAATACAAATTCCTATTATTAAAAGAAATACATACACTATTTCATAAATCTGGAAAGAAATCTCTGTACCCAGACAAAGATAGGGTCATTGTGAAGTCAGGCCCAGTGCAAAGTCTCCCGTTTCATTACTCTCTTAACACACCTCCTTCCTGTTCAGAGGCATTCCAGTAATCCTGCTCTGAATAGAAACAGCAAATAACATGCAGCCTTGCCAGGGTACAATATATTTCTTGCAAGTCAAAAACATCATCTGCTTGCATTGAAACCATCACCTCACTGTAATTAGGTTAGTATCAAAAAAGGTTCAAAATCTTCCAGCCAAAGTCAAACGACTGGGATTTCCTACTACCAAACTTCATGGTGATTATTCATTGGGGAGCACTGAACTAGTGGAAGAAATATAACATGGTATTAGTGCTGTTGATTGGATTTTCTTTTGTTTGTGAGGATATTAAATGCCTATAACCTGAGTTTACTATAATGCTTACCCAGTTTCTGTGGGTGAAGAGAAACTGAAGATTCATCCTAATTAGTATGCTGATTTTGGCTGTAATTCAAATTCATTCCACATTCTAGGTTGTTAGGGACAAAGTTATATTCCTGGATGAAACCTAAGTGAAGCTTTCCTGGGGCAGAGTGAGAGTGGAGGGTGGTGGAGGGTGTAAAATTTTGAAGGAAGACCCGATTCTTGTAATCATATTGGAGAGTAGAAGAGTACAATATGAAAAATGAGTGGAAGAAAAATAACAATTATAATAGTAGCATAAAATCAGAATTGATGTTCTTCTTGAAAAGTAAGCAGCTATGAAGGAAGAAGAAACATCTTGCCTTGGAACGAATGACATAGAAGAGTCCTAGAATCTATCAAATTTGAAATCATCACAGAAGGGAGAGAAGATTTTATTAAAAAAGAGTGGCTTTAGTTAATTACTTTTTTTTTTTGTTTTTTGGAGGGCAATTGGGGTTAAAACTTGCCCAAGGTCACACAGCTATGTTTTTGTTTGTGTGTGTTAAGTGTCTAAGGTCGGATCCGAACTCAGATCCTTCTGACTCCAGGGCCAACACTCTACTCACTGCGCCACCTAGCCACCCCAGTTAATTACTTTCTAGTCAGGGAAACTGAGTCAGCTATTTGTACAATTGATAATAACATAGGTCCATTGTCTTCCCTGTGCATTATACTAAGACAGAGGACCCAGTAGTATCAACTTGCAAGCAACACTCATGAGTATGGAGAGAGGAATCGGATTAAAATGTAATTGTGGAATATTTAACAAAACTATAATATATGTACATATATGTAATTAAAATACAGATAACATTACATTTTAAAACAAAGTCAATATATAGCCCACAGGAATCTAGATCCATGATATAGTAATCCCATTTCTATTTGAATCTGCTCCCTCTGATGTAAGATATAACACACTTTTCTAAGTCTGATCAAAACATATAACTATCCACTTCTGATGATTCACATGAACATAAATGATATTGTAAGAAGAATTTTTTTTAAATAGAAGAAAATCAACATTTATTAAGTGTCCATTATATACTAAGCACTGTGTTAAGTGCTATGTAAATATAATTTCATTTGATATACATTACAACCCTATGAGGTAGGTGCTATTTTTATTATTCAAATTTTATAATTGGGGAAACTGAGGCAAACAGAGGTTAAATGATTTGTCCAGGGTCATTCTTCTATTAAGTGTCTGAAGGAAGTATTGATCTCAGTTCTTCCTGATTCTGGGGCTCATGTTTAACAACAGCAATAACAACAACAACAATAATAATAACTATAGCAATAAGTAACATGTACATTTACTATGTACCAGGTACTGTGTTAAGCACATTACAACTATTATCTTATTTGATCCTCATGATAACTCTGGAAGGTAAGAGGTATTATAACCCCCATTTTACGCTTGAGAAAACTAAGAAAAACAGAGATTAACACACACCTAGTAGGTTTCTGAGTCTGTGTTTGAAAGATAGTCTTTTTAAGTCCAGGGCCTGCATTATATACACTGCACCACCTTGGTGCCTATAAAGTGTTGGGCAAGAAGCTGAAGATTCCAGGGATACAAGTTGTGTTTTCTTCATTGTTATCCACTGCAGGCAAAGGGATGCATAATAGAAAATTAATTTTTGAAGTAAAAAGTTTTCTAAAAAGGTGGCATCTGAGAATATTAGCGATGACAGATTCCCAGACAGAGATGGAATACACATAACAAAAGAAGAGATTATTAAGAAGAGACTGACATTTATTCAGTGATACATATGGTAATTACTACATATTTATTTACCATAAATATATTTGCCTATTAGTTATAAATAATTTTCCTTTGCCTATTTATACAAACAATGCTATTTATGCATGTTTTGTATTATATAGACCTACTGTTGGTATAGTATAATGCTTTGTTTTAATGATTATATCTATTGTATTTTATCACTCTGAATGTACTATTATGATATATTTAAAGAATATGTGCTGGGGTGGCTAGGTGGCACAGTGAGTAGAGTGCTGGCCCTAGAGTCAGAAGGACCTGAGTTCAGATCCGGCCTCAGACACTTATCACACACAAACAAAAGCCTAGCCATGTGATCTTGGGAAAGTAACTTAACCCCAATTGCCCTCCAATAAGGAAAACAAAATATGTCCTGCATTTTATTTAGAACTACAGTCTAGAATTTGGGTCTATGGATAAATATGGCTAGATATATCCTGTTTGATTTGCTGGGAACAGTAAAAAAATGAACTGAGGGTTAAGTGGGAAAGGAAATGTAAGGGCATTAGCCAGTACTAATTATAGAATTAAAGAAAAGAAGGAGGATCAAGTAGTGTTTATCAAACTTTTGAATTTTAGGCAAGCGAAGTGATCCCTTTAAAAAGTATAAACAAGTTCATTCATTGAATTAGAGAGGAAACAGTGCCACAGATCAACCATGACCCTAGTGAAGCATTTAAAGTCCATTTACTGATAATAATAAGGAAAACTACAAGATTAACCCAGCTAGTAGAGTGGAAATGTAGGCAGAGAAAACCACAAAAAGGAAGAGAACAAGTCCTCTGGGTGTGAGCTTTGAGGACTAATGGGGTTCAAATAATGTCAAAAAGATGTGTTAATCAACTACTTCATCTGCTCTTATATTTGCAAATCTATTCAAAAGCATTATACATTAAAAAGGATAGTTGAGGGAGAAGACTGCCCATATATAGGTACCAAATTCCAAACTAGATAGAACAGAAAGTACCTACAATAAAAATTAACTACATTGCTCTTGTCACACAGAAGCCTCTAACAGTTTTTGGGATAATACAGTCTTCCCATAAACACTTTAGTACACTATGATGCAAATAATTAATAATGATAATAATAAAAATGACAGGTGGCATTTGTATAGCATCTACTATGCATCAGACACTGTGATCAGGGCTTTACAAATACAGCTTAGTAAGCTGTGCTTACTAAGGAGGAAAAGAGGGAAACATGGAGAGCACATTGAGAGGATCCCAGTGGCTTTGAGCCAGGCTGGTGACCTATTTCCTAAACTCTTCATCTATTTCCTTTTTCTTGTCAAGGTAGTCTCATTTGTAAGAAGGAGATAGTAAAAATTTTTTTCTCATGGGGTTATTATGAGGATCATGCATGAAAACATTTGGAAAACACTTTGCAAAATATTAAAGCATCATATAAATATTAATACTATTATTATTCTCCAAAAAGGCATTAGCAGTGGTGGGGACCAAGAAATGTATTTCATAAGAAGGATTTGTTGTTGCTTTGCTGTTCATACTTTATTCTCAAAGAAAACCAATGACTTCAGGAGAGTTATGTCTTGACTTGCATTTCATTTTAAAACTTTGATTTCAAGATTCTTTCCCTTCTTCCCTTGCCACCTGTCCTCACTGGGAAGATAAGCAATTCAATACAGCTTATACATGTGTAGTTATGCAAAACATTTCCATATTATATACATAATGAAAGAATGACTATATTTCCCTCCGTTCTATCCTGCCCCCCACTTTTCTATTTTCTACTTTGACCCTGTCCCTTTTCAAAAGTGTGTGCTTCCAATGACCCTCCCCACCAATCTGCCCTCCCTTCTATCATTCCCCCCTGTTATTCCCTTCCTCCCTACTTCCCTGTAGGGTGAGATACCCTATTTGGTGTGTATGTCATTCCCTCCTTAAGCCAAATTGAATAAAAGTAAGATTGACCCATTCCCTTTTGCCTTCCTGTTCTTCCCCTCCATCGTAACTGTTTTCTTTTGCCTCTTTTATATGAGGTAATTCACCCTATTCTATCTCCCTATCTCAACTCATTATATTACTCTCACACCTCTTAATTTTATTTTTTAGATATCATTCCTTTCTATTCGCCTGATCCTGTGCCCTCTGTCTCTGTATACATGTACACATATATACACACACTCACACATGTATTTTTACATATACATGCCCTTCTGTATGAACATATATGTATGCATGTATATATATATGTATGTATATAAGTGTGTGTTTACACACATACACATATTCCTTCCAACAATCCTCCTACTGTGAAAAGCCTCATGAGTTACAATTATCATTTTACCAAATAGGAATGTAAATCATTCAATTTAAATAAAAATCCTTATGATTAGTTTTTTTCCTGTTTACCTTCTCATGCTTCTCTTGCTTCTTTTATTTGGAAGTCAAATTTTCTATTGAACTCTGGTATATATATCAAGAATGCTTGAAAGTCCTCTCTTTCATTAAATGACCATAATTTCCTCTGAAACATTATATTCAGTTTTGCTGGGTGGGTGATTCTTGGTTTTTAATCCTAGCTCCTTTAACTTCGGGAATATCACATTCCAAATCCCTTTGATCCCTGATAGATCTGGTGTTATCCTTACTGTGTTTCCACAGTGCTCAAATTATTTCTTGCTGGCTGCTTGTAATATTTTCTCCTCGACCTGGGAACTCTGGAATTTGACTAAAATATTTGTAGGAGTTTTCTTTTTGGGATCTTTTTTAAAAGGTGATTTGTGAATTCTTTCAATTTCCATTTTGCCCTCTACTTCTAAAATATCAGAGCAACTTTCCTTGAGATGTTTTTTAAACAAATGCTTTATTAACTTCTGGTTTACATCATTCATTTCCACCAGATTTTGAGTTACAATTTTATCCCCATTTTTCCCCTGCCCAGCAACCCAGAATAGTAGTCCCACAGGATATCCCCTCATCCAATCTGCTCTCTCCCATATCTTCTCCCATACCCCCTTCAACTTTACCATTAAGGCAAGATGAATCTCTGTGCCCCAATGGCTGCACATCTTATCTCTCAATTACATGTAAAAGAGTATTAATAATAGTATTTATATATATTTAAAACATTTAATTTTAAAACTTTGAATTTCATAACCATTCCCTTCCTCCCTTGTTGCCCAATCCCTTTGGGAAGATAAGCAGTTGAGTATGTGTTGTACTTAGAAAGCTATGTAAAACATTAAATAGTAGATATATAGTAAAAGACTGCTAATATTTCCCTCCCACCCATTCCACCCACCACCTGGTCCATTCCCTACTTTGATCCTGTCCCTCCTCGAAAGTGGGTAATTATAACCACCCCTACCCCCAGAATGCCCTCCACTCCATCATCGCCCCTCTCATCCCACTTCCCCCTACTCTCCTCCAAGGTGAGATATCCCATTTTGTATGTATGTCATTCTCTCCCTGAGCTAAATTCAGTGAGAATATGGTTTTCCCTTTTTGCCTTCTTGTTCTTCTCCTCCCCTGCAACCACTTACCCTTGCCACTTCTACATGAGATAGTTTACCCTACCCTGTCTCTCCCCATCTCCTCTTGCCACATTCCTCTCTCACCTCTTAATTTCATCCCTTTGGTATCATCCCTTCCCACCAAATTCAACCTGTGCCCTCTATCCATGTATACCTGTAAACATATATACACACATTCATATATGTATTCATATGCCCATATATACTTCTTCAATAATTTTCATACTGAGAAAGGTTTCCTCAGTCACAGTGATTGTTTTTCCATGTAGGAATGTAAATAGTTCAACTTCGATATGTTCCTTTTGATTTCTTTTCCCTGATTACCTTCCTAAGCATCTGTTACTTCTTGTGTCTAAATGTCAGATTTTTTATTCAGTTCTCTTTTTTTTCTCCTTTTTTCTCCTTTTTACTTTTTTTCCTCAAGAATGCTTGAAAGTCCTCTGTTCCACTGAATGACCATATTTTCCTCTGAAACAAGATATTCAGTTTTGCTGGGTAGGTGATTCTTGGTTTTAATCCCAGCTCTTTTGACCTCTGGAATATCATATTCCATGCCCTTCAATCCCTCAGTATAGAAGCTGCCAGGTCCTGTGCTATACTGATTGTTTCCACAATATTGTTTCTTTCTGGCTGCTTGTAATATTTTCTCCTTTATCTGGATATTCTGGAACCTGGCTATAATGTTCCTAGGCCTTTTCTTTTGGGGATCTTTTTCAGGAGGTGATTGGTGAATTATTTCAACCTCTATTTCCCTCTCTGGGTCTAAAACATCAGGGCAATTTTCATGGCTTTCAGGTAGTCCAATAATTTTAAAATTATCTCTCCTGGATCTATTTTCTGGGTCAGTGGTTTTTCCCATGAGACATTTCACATTGAAATATTCACATATTTCACATTTTACAAATCGTTCATTTGTTTGGATCTGTTTAACAGCATCTTGATTTCTCATAAAGTCACTAGCTTCCATTTGCTTCAGTCTAACTCTGAAGGAATGAATTTCCTCAGTGAGCTGTTGCGATTCTTTTTCCATCTGGCAAAGTCAGCTTTTTAAGGCATTCTTCTCCTCATTGCCCTTTTGAGCCTCCTTTGCCATTTGAGTTAGTCTATTTTAAGGTGTTATTTTCCTCAGTCAGGCTGTTGACCCTCATTTGATACTTTTCCTGCATCCTTCTCACTTCTTTTTCCAATTTTTCCTCCACTTCCCTTATTTGGTTTTTGAAATCCTACTTTTTGTTTCATTTTTTTTGGGGGGTCTGTTTTATAGTATCTTGATTTCTTATAACTTCATTAGCTTCCAAGTGCTCCAATCTAATTTTGAAGGAAGTATTCTCTTCAGTGAATTTTTTGAAATTCCTTTTCCTCCTGGCAAATTTGGCTTTTTAAGGAATTTTTCTTCTCATTTGTTTTTTGGGCTTCTGTTGCCATTTGAGTTAGTCTATATTTAAAAGCGTTATTTTCTTCAATCATGTTGTTGAGGCTCTTTTCATGATTTTCTTGCATCATTCTCATTTTTCGTCCCAGTTTTTCCTCTACTTGTCTTACTTGATTTTCAAAATCCTTTTTGAGCTCCTCCAGGGTCTATACACAGTTTCATAGTTTTATCTTGGAAGCTTTTGATGCAGGAGTTCTGACTTCATTGTCTTCCTCCCATTCCATGCTTTGATCCTCTTTGTTCCCCAAAAGACTCTATGGTCTGTTTTGGCTTCCTTTCTTTGCTCATAATGCCAGTCAGTTACTTGACTTTTGAGCTCTTTGCCATGGTAGAACTGTTTCCAGAGTGGAGAACTTTGTGCCAAATCACTGGGATTTTCACAAATGTTGACAGTGGTCTGAAGAGGGTAACTTCTCTACAGACAGTACACTGACACATGAGGCACACACCCCAGGACCAAAACCCAAGCCTGTGATCCAGATAGAAGCAGGTCAAAGCAAGAGTGATTACCCTCTGGATGGTTGCTTGGTCCCCCTATGTTGTGTATGCCAGGATTCCCTGAGGCAGCCACATGGCAGCCACTTCAGCGACTGTGTTTCAGCCACCTCTTACCCAGGGTGCTAGTCCTCCAACATGCCCTTCCTCTCCTACAGAGATCCCGACAGACCTTTTAATTTCTTTTTTGGCATTTATGGGTTGAAAAGTATGGAAATCACCATTGCTGCTGGTTCTTCACTCCCCTGAAGTCTGCTCTGGCCACAGCTGCCCAGCTGGGGCCAAAACCACATGGCTCACACAGGACTGAACTCAGTTCCCAGATTGCTGTGATGAACCTTTCCTGTTGGATATTTCTTTCTCTGTGTCACTTTTTGGGTTCTGTAGCTCTAAAATTTGTTTATAGTCATATTTTATAGGTATTTGAAGTGATTGTGGGGGGAGGTCACAGAATTCCTAGCTTCTACTCTGCCATCTTGTCTCTGCCCACCCCCCAGATTTCTTATGAGCAGAGGGCAATTTGCAATCAGAAAGAATCCAGTGATTAAATCCTGAAAGAAAACCTATACTGAAGGAGGAAAAACAATATAAACCTCTGGAATGTAATAAACAAAATTCAGAGTTTCTGTGTCAAAGAAAAATAAAACACTGTAAGCAGCCATAAAGAATGAGTTCAAGTACTAAGATTCTAGTAGGATCATAGGATACAATAATATTCCAAAATAGTAAAGAAAAATACTTTCTTTACCATTAAGAATACCATACCCTAAAATGTTGATTATAAAAAAACAAACAAAAAATAATGTTTAAGAAGATATAAGACTTTCTTGAAGTTTTTTTTTTTAATGAAAATAGCAAAACTCAGTAAAAAAACATTGCAATTCAAATGCAGGAATCAAAAGAAATCTTGAATTTAAACACATATGAGCAATTAGAAAGGAATACACTACAATCAAGTGCTTACACTGAAAGAGGAGAGAAAATATGTTTCCCTTTAAAACTGGACTGTTCTGTGTGTGTGTGTGTGTGTGTGTGTGTGTGTTTGTGTGTGTGTGTGTGTGTGTGTTTTGAGGCGGCTAGATGGTGCAGTGTGTAAGAGTGCTGGCCCTGGGGCTGCGACAACCTAGGATTGGATCTGGCCTCAGAAAATGAGCACTCACACATAAATAATGACTAGTTGTGTAACCTTGAGCAAGTTACTTATTGCTTTAAAAAGAAAAAAGAAAAAAAAAAACTCGACTGTTCCATTGGTCACAGTGGGATCTAATAATACAAAAGATGGATCATATATTTAATATTTTTCCCTCATTTGATGTTACTTGGAAGAAAGAAATTAGAGGGGGAAAAAGAAATTGGGCAAGAAAAGAGTAATGCAATAGAAATTCATTTCTTATGTAACAGAGGACTAACAACTCTTTATGTAAAAAATGCTGGGGATTCTGCTTCCTAGAGTGTTGATGTACAATAGAGAGACTTGGGGAGACTTTGGGGCATGAGAACATCCTCTGAAACTGGTCATAATTCTCCAGCTATGTTCTGAATATCAACCTCTTTTAAAATCTGCAATTGTACAATAAACTTGGGTGCATTCATTGGCTCTCTGCTCTACGTTTTATTTCTTGACTGATGGACTCCAATGAGAAACAATGAAGGGAGGTATATTGGGCTTCCTCTTGTCATGTTTGACCTGTTACCCCATGAATATGGGAATTAGTTCATTGCCTTCTTCAGCATTTGTTCTATTGTTTGGAAAGAAGGAGATTCGTTTGGACGTCATAACCTTAAGAGTGGCAAAATTCAGGAGAACAAATTTCCCATGTATCCAAGAATACCCGCTTTCAGGTGACCAGGAGTTCAGGGAACTTTAAGAATAAAGTATGAATGGGGCAGCTATAGGGTGCAGTAAATAGAGCAGCATGCTGGAGTCAGGAGGACCTGAGTTCACATCCTGCCTCCGACACTTAACACAATAAACAAGCCCTATGACCATGGGCAAGTCACTTAACCCCAATTCCCATACCTCCACCTCTCAAAAAAAAAAAAGCCAAAAAAAGAATAGATTATGAAGATCAAGAAGAATCTGAGAGTCAAGTCTATATTGAGTCTTTTATTTTTTTAACTCAACATCAGTAGCCTGGTAATTCAAAAATAACCATTGGGATCCATTCCGGATTTTCTAATATCATGACATCCAATAAGGATGCTTCTTTTCATTTGGAAGTGAACTTGCTCTGACCAATTCTCTGTAGAAACTTCCCGGATTGAGCTCAATTTCTTTTTTTTTAATCAAAGGCTTTATTAACTTCTAGTTTACATCATTCATTTCTGCAAGATTTTGAGTTACAAATTGTCTCCCCATTTTTCACCTACCCCAAAATAGCCTATCCTCAAATCTGCTCTCTCCCTTATCTTCTCACATACACCCTCCAACTTTGCAGTAGGGCACAATGGATCTCTATGTCCCAGTGCCTATATGTCTTATTTCCCAGTTACATGTAAAATAATAACAATGATAGCATATATATTTATATTAAACATTTGATTTTAAAACTTTGAATTCCTGATTCATTTTCTTCCTCCCTTGTCACCCACCCATACTGGGAAGATAAGCAATTCAGTATAGGTTGTACATGTGTAACTATGGAAAACATTTCCATAGTGGATATATTGCAAAAGATTGCCTATATTTCCCTCCCTCTTAACCCACCTCTCACTTGTTCTATTCTGTGCTTTGATTCTGTCCCTTTTCATAAGTCGGTGCTTCCAACTTCCCTCCCTGCCAGCCTACCCTATATTCCATCACCCCCCTCTTATCCCCTTCCCCCCTACTCTCCAGTAGGGTGAGATACCCTATTTAGTGTGGATGCCATTCCCTCCCTAAGCCAAATTCAATGAGAAAGTGGCTGACCCTTTTGCTTTCCTATTCTTCCCCTTCATTGTAACCATTTCCCCTTGCCTCTTCTGTATGAGATAGTTTACTCCATCCTATCTCTCCCAATCTCCTCTCATTATATTCCTCTCTCACCTCTTAATTTCACCTTTTAAAGTATCACCCCTTCCCATTAAAGTTGTCCTGTGCCCTCTATCTATGTACACCTGTATACATATATACACACATTCATATGTGTATTCATACACCCATATACCCTTTTATATAGACATATATATATGTATGGGTGTATGTATATGTATGTATGTATGTACATACGTATGTATGTATACTTTTCTATCCCCTTCAACTATTCTCATACAGAGAAAAGTTTCATAAATTACAATTATCATCACAAACCCCAGGACTTCTGCCCTTTTCCACAATCCATATCTAAGAAGGTTAAAACAAGAGTGAATACCCCTCAGACTGGTCACTTGGTAGCACTGCAAACTGCAGACCAGGAGCTGAACCTGCCACGGGCAGCAATTAGAGGATCACTGTCTCTCAGCAGCTTCTCCCCCCTGAGTCAGATGTGGACTG
This sequence comes from Gymnobelideus leadbeateri, assembly GCA_011680675.1. Lineage (NCBI taxonomy): Eukaryota > Metazoa > Chordata > Mammalia > Diprotodontia > Petauridae > Gymnobelideus > Gymnobelideus leadbeateri. Next base: position 97,809 of record WOXC01004367.1, read on the forward strand.
CACTCCCAACTTGTGGTTCCCAAAGTCGACAGTCCACTGTCCTCTCACGTTGTCTTTAGCATCTATGTGTTGATAATTCTGGTGATTTGAAGCTGCTGGTGATTTGAAGTTCATCCAGCTGGCAGCTGGTCAGGCTGGCTCTGGGGCTAAAAGCTCTGGCACCTGCAGGGTTGGGTCTGCTCCCAGAGTTCTGGGATGGCTGTTTCTTGCCTGCCTGCTGGGCTGTCTTTGGTGGGAGGTTAGCCTCTCTGCGTCATTTTGTGGGTTCTGTAACTCCAAAAATTTTTCAGGGCCATCTTTTACCTGAATTGGAGGAGTTGAGAGTCAGAGCCCCACAAAAGTCCTGTTTCTACTCTGCCATCTTGTATCTGCCCCCCTCACTCTCTTCTTATACCTTTGAAACAAACCATTTTTTAAAGCTAATTGATCTTAATAATTAAAATGGAACTAAGGTTCTTCCTACTAACTTCGAGGGAGAGGTCATTCAGCTGTTGAGGACTCATGAAAATAACATTAGGGAAAGACAAGCAGAACCCATTAGGTATATCCCTATAAGGGCTACTTTATCTTTGATAGTGAACCTAAAACTGATAATGTTGCTGCATACATATTTAGGATGAAATAAAGTGTATACTAACCTATAGTAATGGGTAGTGGGACCTGTTATTTCATTAACCTCACTCTAAACTAGAAAACAAAATGTTTAAATATACATATACACTTACATTTAGAAGTAAAAAAGAAAAGAAAAGAAAAACAGAACAGGAAAACAGGCGTTAGAGACCAAAAGAAGAGAAAAGGATGTATTGGAACTACTCATACTAAATTATATGTAGGCTAAAAAAGAATTGATTTTATTAGGAAATAAAGACAATTAGACCATGTATCAATACTTTTTGGTTCAGTTATAGCAGTTCTTATGGGGAAATGTATATCACTAAATACCATCATCAGCAAGAGAGAAAAAGCAACAGTTCAATAAACTGGAGATGAAATTTTCATTTTAAAAATCAAAGCAAAAAAAATTGTGAAATAAAAACAAAATTGGAATGATAAAATTAGAAATAAGAAAAAAAAGAAATGCTAGATGGAAGGAGGGGGTTTGATTATCTGAAAAGTTAATGAAATAATTTGTATAAAGAAGGTTCTTTGCTTACAAGCACAATGTTCTTTGCTCACAGTGGAAATCCATGTTTTTTTTCCTGACTTCAAAGTTTAAGTTTACATAAAGAGGAAACTGAGAAAGTTTACTTCCTCCTCCTCCATGCTGAAAAACATATATTCTGCCACAGAATAAGGCAAAAAGAGATAGCAAGCATCTGTAAATATCTCTTAGATTCTTGTGGAGTGAAACTAAGAAAAAGGTTTATGACCCTTTAGCACAATGGTGACATCCACACTGCCATTTCAGAAGATTCAAATTATGATGAGATATTCATCTTCTCAAACATTGTAAAATGATTCAAAATAATTTATTAACTCTTCATAATGGAAAGAAGACAATATTTATTCATTTTAATAGATTTTAGGTAAGTGGAATGGTATTTATATGCTTTTGAGGTAGCGTTAGTTAAAATATGAATATCAAATTATTTTAAAAGTATTACAGCAAGCATGACTGAGTCAAAATGGTGGAGTAAAAGCAGTGACTTGCTTGAATTTTCCTCCAAACCTTTACAAATACCTGTAAAAATTACTCTAAACAAATTCTAGAGCAGCAGAGTCCACAAAATCACAATGAAACAAATTTTTAGTCCAAGACAATCTAGATAGTTGGCAGGAAAAGATTGTTGCACCTTCTACATTAAAAGATTGCAGGGTTTGGAATGATATATTCTAGAGGTAAAAGTAGCTAGAATTAAAAACAAGAATTAACAACCCAACAAAACTGAGTATAATCCTTCAGGGGAAAAAATGATATTCACTCAAATAGAGGACTTTCAACAATTCTTGATGAAAAGAACAGAGCTAAATAAGGGCATTTGACTTTCAAATACAACAGTCAAGAGAAGCATGAAAAGGTAAACAGAAAAAAAGAAATCATAAGGAACTTATTAAAGTTGACCGGTTTACATTAATAAATGGGAAGATGATACTTTTAACTCATGAGACCTTTCTTGTTATTAGGATAGTTGGAGGGTATACATACATATGTATAAATATATACACATATACATATTCATATACGCTCATATATATACATGCATGTATGCATATATGTATATACACATATACACATATGTGTATATGTTAATATGCATATCTGTATCTATCCAGACAAATATGCATGTATATATGTATATACATATACACACATACACACATAATTTATATACATAAAGACAGAGGGCACCAGGTGAGTTGAATATAAAGATATAGTGTCTAAAAATAAAATTAAATGGTGAGAGAGGAAGGTACTGAAAGAAGGAGAAAGGAAGAAGGAGAATGCTATAAATTATCTTACATAAAAGAGTCAACAAAATGATTTTACAGTGATGAGGAAGAGGTTGGAGATGAGTGAATAAATAAACCTTACTCTCATAGTATTTGAATTAAGGAAGGAAGTACCTACATACTCACTTGGGTTTGGAAATTTCTCTTACCCTACAGGAAAGTAGGTGAAAAGGGGATAAGAGAGATGGAGATGATAGATGGATGTGCAAATGGGGAGAGGGTGCAATTAGAAGCAAATACTTTTGAGGAGAGATAGGGTAAAAGGAGAGAACAGAATAAATGGGGGGCAGGACAGGATGGAGGCAAATATAGTTAATCTTTTACAACATGAATATTATGAAAGTGTTTTGCATGACTACACATATATAACATATAGAGAATTGCTTACCTTCACAATGAGGGTGGGTAGAGAGTAAAGAAGAAATAATTTAGAACTAAAAGTTAAAAAAAATATAATGTTAAATTTTTTTGTTACGTGCAACTGGGAAATAAGATACACAGATAATGGTGTATAGAAACGTCCCTTCCCCTATAGGGAAATAGAAAGGATGGAGATCATAGAAGGAGGTGGTGGTCTTATAGAGAGGAGGGCAGATTGGTGAAGGGGTATTCTAAATATATGCCATTTGGGGGAGGGGGGATATTTTGAATTCAAATTCTTGTGGAAGTGAATGTTGAAAAACTAAAAATTAATAAAAATAAAAAAAAATACTAAACCAAAAATCTGCTCATTGTTACACACTCACATAACCAGTAAACCTTCTCTGGTAGTTAGTAGTAACATGTTTTAGGGTCCCTGCCATGTACCTTAGGATATATTGCTTTAAAAATGAAAAAAAGTGTGGCAGAGCCAAGATGGTGGAGTAGAAATAGGCCTTCTGCACAGCTCTAGCTTGCACTTCCTCCAATACATGTAAAAAATTACACTAAAAAAAACTTTAGAGCTACAAAACCCACAAATTGGCAGAGAGAAACAAATCTCCCACTGAAGGAAGCCTGGAAGGCTGGCAGGAAGGGTCCATCACAGCACACTTGGAGCAGACAACAGTCCCAACTGAACCGAAGTTTTGACTCCAGGGTGGGCCCAACTGGCAGCCAGAGTGGGAGCTGACTTCATAAGAGTAAATTACCAGCAGCTGTAGCAGTTTCCAGACTTCGAAATCCACAAATACCAAAGACAAAGTAAAAAGTCAGTGTGGAACTTTGTTTGGATCAGGAGGAGTGTGGTCTAGTTGCTGCCCCCAGAGCAAGAAGCAGAGGAGGTGTTGTGGCTGCAGTCACTGCCACATGGCTGCTTCTGGTGCTCCTGGCCTACAGATTGTAGGGGGAACCATATGACCATTCAGAGGGTAATCACTTTTGCTTTGACCTGTTTGGATCCAGATCATGGTTTTGGGTGGTGGTGCTGGGGTGGGGGACCACTGAGCCAGAGCATATGGGGGCTGTAGAGAGGACACCCATCTAATAGCTCTGGCAGCTGGAAAAAACCCAACAATTTGAGACATAGCTCTGGTTATTCTGGAAGATGAGTTCTATCATTGCAAAGAGCTCAAAAGTCAAGTAACTGGCTGCCAATATGAGCAAGCACAGGAAGGACAAACATACCATAGAAGCATTTTTGGAGACAAAAAGGATCAAGGCATGGAGTGGGAGGAAGACAACAAAGTAAGAAATCTTGTATCAAGAGCCTCAAAATCTATATGAACTGGTTCAGGCCATGGAGAAGTTCAAGAAGGATTTTGAAAACCAAGTAAGAGAAGTGTAGGAAAAATTGGGAAGAGAAATGAGAATGATGCAAAAAAAATCAGGAAAAGAGATTCAATGCCCTGCTAAAGGAGACCAAAAATACAGTGAAGAAAATAACATCTTAAAAATAGACTGACGAGGGGGCGGAGCCAAGATGGCGGAGTAGAAACAGCTCGTCCAAGCCTCTCTGCCCCCAGATTCTCCACCAACTATGTAAAAAAGGACTCTGAAAAACTTCTGGAGCCCCAGCACCCACAGAACGACACAGAGAAGCTAACCTCCCGCTGAGGACAGCCCATCACCCTGCAGGAAGGACCAGCGCAGCGGTCTGGGAGCCGGCAGCGTGCAGAGCGCAGAGCGCAGGAGCTGAGCCGAGCCGAGCCCAGCCCAGGTCCACGTGAGCCGAGGTTTTAGCCCCAGGGCGGCAGGGCCAGCAGCCGGCTGGAGGAACCCCAGAACACCAGGAACTGTGGAGACGCCAGAATTATCAACATAGACTTGCCTAGGACAAAGTAAGAGGTTAGTGTCCTATGGACTTTGGGACCTGTATTTGGGGAATGCGTCAGCTCCCTCCCCTGGGGGCTAGAAGCTGCTGAGGAGACATGCCATTGTGTAGTTTTCAGAGGCATTTCCGGCTCCCAGCCTACAAATCGTGGGGAGATCCAGCGATCAGTCTTGGGGGGTAATCGCTCTTGCTTTGACCTCCCTGGATCTGGATTGTGATCTAGGGTGGAAGTTGTGGGTGGGTTTACAGCTTGCCAGAAACGGAAGTTGCCCCCCACACGTTTGGGACGAAAATTCCTCTATCTGGCCTTAAAGCCATAGTGTGGCAACAAGCCCAAAAGTCAAGCAATTAAGTGGCAACATGCCAAGGCAAAGGAAACAGAAAAATGCAACCCTAGACTCCTATTTTGGGGGCATAGAGCAGGAAAAGGACTGTGAGGTCAGAAGTCCTGCTCCAAAAGCCCCAGGGGAAAACATGAGCGGGTTGCAGGCCATAGAGGACCTTAAGAAGGACTTTAAAAGTCAAATAAGAGAAGTGGAGGAAAAATTGGAAAGAGAAATGAGAAGGATGCAGGAAAAGTATGAAATGAGGGTCAACAGCCTGACTGAGGAAAACAACACCTTAAAAAATAGACTAACTCAAATGGCAAAGGAGGCCCAAAAGGGCAATGAGGAGAAGAATGCCTTAAAAAGTCGAATTTGCCAGATGGAAAAAGAATCTCAAAAGTTCACTGAGGAGATCCATTCCTTCAGAGTTAGACTGGAGCAAATGGAAGCTAATGACTTTATGAGAAATCAAGATGCTGTTAAGCAGATCCAAACAAATGAAAGATTAGAAGGCAATGTGAAATATCTCATGGGAAAAACCACTGACCTGGAAAATAGATCCAGGAGAGACAATTTAAAAATTATTGGACTACCTGAAAGCCATGATCAAGGAAAGAACCTAGAAATCACCCTTCAAGAAATTCTCGAGGAAAACTGCCCTGATGTTTTAGATCCAGAGGGCAAAATAGAGGTTGAAAGAATCCACCGATCACCTCCTGAAAAAGATCCCAAAAAGAAAACTCCCAGAAATATTATAGCCAGGTTCCAGAATCCCCAGATCAAGGAGAAAATACTACAAGCAGCCAGGAAGAAACAATTTCAATATTGTGGAAACACAATCAGAATAGCCCAGGACCTGGCAGCTTCTACACTGAGGTATCGAAGGGCATGGAATATGATATTCCAGAGGGCAAAAGAACTGGGAATGAACCAAGGGTCACCTACCCAGCAAAACTGAGTATTTTGTTTCAGGGGAAAATATGGTCATTCAGTGGAATAGAGGACTTTCAAGCATTCTTGAGGAAAAAACCAGAATTGAATAGAAAATTTGACATCCAGACACAAGAAGGAAGAGATGCCTGAGAAGGTAATCAGGGAAAAGAAATCAAAAGGAACTTATCAAAGTTGAACTATTTACATTCCTATATGGAAAAGCAATAACTGTGACTGATGATATCTTTCTCACTATGAAAATAATGGAAGAAGGGGGTGTGGTCATATGAATACATATGTGAATGTGTGTGTATATGGTTACAGTTATATATGGATAGAGGGCATAAGTTGAATTTGTTGGGAAGGGAGAATACTCAAGGGATGAAATTATGAGGTGAGAGAGGAAAGTGGCAAGAGGAGATGGGGAGAGACAGGGTAGGGTAAACTATCTCATGTAGGGGAAGTGGGTGCAAAGGAGGGGGAGAATAAGGAAGGCTAAAAAGGCAAAACCACATTCACATTGAATTTGGTTCAGGGAGAAAATGACATACATACTAAATGGGATATCTCAACCTGCAGCAGGATAGGGGGAAGGGGGATGAGAGGAGGGATGATGGATGGGAGGGCATCCTTGGGGTGAGGGGAGGTTGGAAGTACCCACTATAGAAGAGGGACAGGATTATGTGGGGAATGGACCAGGTGGGGGGTGGGATGAGTGGGAGGGAGCCTTGTACAATATATCTACTATGATAATGTTTTGCATAGCTAGACATGTACAACATATACTGAATTACTTATATCCCAAGAGGGAATGGGTGACAAGGGAGGAAGGAAATGGATCTGAAATTCGAGGTCGTAACATTAAATGTTTCAAATATATATATAATACTATTATTAATACTCTTTTGCTTATAATTGGGAGATAAGATGTGCAGGCATTGGGACACAAAGATTCATCTTCCTCTAATGGAAAAGTCGATGGGGGTATGGGAGAAGGTATGGGAGAGAGCAGATTGGAGGAACCGATATCTTGTGGGACTGCTATTCTGGGAGGTTGGGTAGGGGAATAATGGGGGGAAAATGATTGTAACTCAAAACCTGGCGGAAATGAATGATGTAAAACAGAAGTTAATAAAGTATTTGTTTAAAAAAAAAAAATAGACTGACTCAAGTGGCAAAGGAGGCACAAAATGCCAATGAGGAGAAGAATGCTTTATAAAGTTGAATTTGCCAGATGGAAAAGGAATTTCAAAAGTTCATTGAGGAGATTAATTCTTTCAGAGTTAGGTTGGAGCAATTGGAAGCTAATGAATTTATGAGAAATCAAGATGCTGTTAATCAGATCCAAATTAATGAAAGAATGGAAGGCAATGTGAAATATCTCATTGGAAAAACCACTGACCTAGAAAATAGATCCAGGAGAGATAATTGTAAAATTATTGTTCTACCTGAAAGCCATAATCAAAAACAAAAGCATCTAAATATCATCTTTCAAGAAATTATCAAGCAATATTACCCCAATATTCTAGAACCAGATGGCAAAATAGAAATTTAAAGAATTCACTGATTACCTCTTGAAAAAGATCCCTAAAAGAAAACTCCTAGGAATGTTGTAGCCCGATTCCAGAGCTCCTAGGTCAAGGAGAAAATACTGCAAGATGTCAGGAAGAAACAATTTGAGTATTTTGGAAACACAATCAGGATAACACAAGACCTAGGAGCTTCTATATTAAGGGGTGGAAGGGCTTGGAATATGATATTCTGGAGGTCAAAGAAACTAGTAAGATTAAATCCAAGGATAACTTACCCAGCAAAACTGAGAATAATGCTACCTGGAAAAATATCATCATTCAATAGAGGACTTTGAAGCATTCTTTTTTTTTTTTTTGCTTTTATTGGAGGGGGGAAGGAAGGGCAATTGGGTTTAAGTGACTTGCCCAAGCCAAAAGGCTAGTTTTTGTAGTAAGTTTCTGAGGCCATATTTGAACTCTATTCACTGGGACACCAACTGCCCCACCTAGCTGCCCCACTTTCAAGTATTCTTGATGAAAAATCCTGAATTGAACAGAAAATTTGACTTTCAAATACAAGAAACAAGAGAAATGCTTGAGAAGGTAAAGAGAAAAATTAAATCATAAGGAACTTATTTAAGTTGAACTATTTACATTCTGACATGGAAAATGATAATTATAACTCATAAGACTTTTCCCAGTATGACGATAGCTGAAGGGAATATTTCTTTACAAATATATATATGTGAGTGTGGTCATTTGTATGTTAATGTATACATAGACAGAGGGCACAGGATGTGTTGAATATGAAGGGATGGTATCTAAAAAACAAAATTAAGAAGTGAGAGGAATTTATTGGGAGGAGAAGAAAGGGAGATATAGATTAGGATAAATTATGTCATATAAAAGAGGCAAGAGAAAACTGTTACAATGGAGGGGAAGGGCAGGAATGTGAAAGGGAATGGGATAACCTTATTCTCATTAAATTTGCTTTAAGGAAGGAATAACGCACACTCAATTAGGTATCTTACCCTACAGGATAATATGGGTGAAGGGGATAAGAGGGGGTAGGATAGAAGGGGGGCAGATTGCGGGAGAGGGTAGTTAGAAGCAAAAAATTTTTGCAAAGTGATATGACCAAAGGAGAAAATAGAATAAGTGAGGTGGGATAGGATGGAGGGAAATATAGTTAGTCTTTCACAATATAACTACTATGGAAATTATTTGTGTAAGTATACATGTATAATCTATATTGAATTACTTATCTTCCCAGTGGGTGTGGGTGAGGAGAGAAGAAGGGAAAAAAATCTAGAGCTCAAATTTTAAAAACAAATGTTTAAAATTTGATTTTGTATTTGCAACTGGGAAATAAGATATACAGGTACTGGGGTATAGAAACCCATCTGTGTGGGATAAAAAATCCACAGACCCTTACCAAATAAAACTCAGAGGTTTCTCCAGGTAGAAACAAAAGCTCTTTATTCTAAAGACAAGTCTTTTGAGATGGGCATCACCTACCCCAGACAAGCCTGGTACAGGGAGGCACCCAACAACAGTCAAGCAAGAATTTATATACTCTTACACAAACAATTCTAAGAAAAACCCCCCAAACCCCCAAAGTCCCTTCTCCCCTCCCCCCCCCCCCCGCTACAGCTGGACTATCAATTCATTGGTGCGATTGTATGACCTCACAGTCTGTGTAAAATCCCAGAAGGTCCCTCTTACCCAATACAGAAGTCTAATAACTATAATTATCCATATTTAGCAGAAGGGGGCTGTCATACAAGCCCCTTACAGGAAAAAGGCAGGGGGTGAAGGGGCATACCATGTGATTTCCCTGAGGCCATAAATTTCCCCCCCCCCATCTTTCCCCTACCTCTACCTTAAAAAAGCAACCCTACAGAATACCTTTTCCCCCAATCTGTTCTCTCTCATATCCTCTGCCTTCACCTCCCTAACTTTCTAGTAGGGCAAGATGGTGAGTGAGATGAGTGAAAGTATTCTCATAAAATTAAGGAGACAGTCACCAAACTTGAGCTAGGTCCTAGGCCTCCCCAAAACCTAAGTTTCATTTTCTTGTAAATCATCTGACCTCAACAGCGTGCCAAAACACCATCTTAGAAAGTGAGCATTCCAACTTTTGTGGTCTACAAAACATAAAATTCCCTTGCAGTCCTCTTTACATACTGAAGTCTTTGTTAAAGACATATCTGCAGGAAAATGGAAAACACTCTTTTATCTACTTATCTACTTAAAAGTACAGACTTTTCTCACTTTGTAAATTTGCATTGCAAAATTTATTTATATAAAGAATACTGAAAGAAATCTGCATTCAAAAATTTAAAAAAATATTATGTTAACTTCATTGAATGATACAGTTCTCTCTCTCCCAACTCCAACCTGAAAAAGAAGAGAAAGAAACTCTAAATGAAAGCAGAGGAACAAAAACTCTAGTGATTGCCACTGTTGAAGTTTGGGGGCTTATGGGTGGTTGAGACACCCAAATATCAAAATGCTGGAACCTGCCAAGTAAATTTTACTCAAGCCTTTGCTCAATCAAAGAAAAATAAAGTTTAGTAAAGATTCACCATAATGGGTATATTCTTAAGGCTCCTAAATATTTGTGATGCTTGTGTTGACAAGTGGGCCAGAACAATGTGACACAGACTAAGTCTGCACTAGATTGAACCTCAGCTCCCCCCCCCCACCATGAAGACAAGATGGATCTTATATACAGAAAATCTGTGGGAGGGATCTAGGGATGGTCTAGAGGAGAGGTTTGGGAAGGGTCTTTAGGAATGGAACTGAGGTCAGACTCCAGGAATGGGATTATAAGTGGACAACACCTGAAGACTACCTGGAGATTACAGACAATTGAAGGCTAGATTGGTTTAAGGGTAACAGATTTGGTTATATATATTTTGATAGGATCAAGGGTGAGCATCAGTTAGACAATGGGGGGCTAGGCTAGGTGAAGGGTAATGGAGATTTGGGCCTAGGGAAAATAAAAGACTTATGGCCTCAGGCAAATGCCTCATCAAGTGGGAAGATTCAATCGGAGTTCAAGGGGTTTCCCATAGCCTGTACCCCATCACCACTAGCCCATTCTGCCATGGATTCTGGACTTGGCTTAAAATCTTTAGTGCTAAGAGAGGAGATCTTTGTTCTGCTGTATCACCTGCCGATGTGTCCAGCATTTGTGTCCAGTCTGTGTGTCCCTATACTATATTTCCCTCCTTGGGTCTGCCTAACTGTTCCCAGTCCTGACTATAGCCAGTCCTCTCATTTCTGTGTCTATGTCAGGACTCTGACATGTAGGCCATGGCTCATGTTCTTCCCCTTGAATCTGGCCAGATCCCTAAGTGTCCGGCCCCGGCCCCCATAACTTTGCTTCTCTGTCATCCCCAGCACTTTCCTTGAACCCTGTTCTTGAAACTTGTGTGGGCACCCTCCTTCCACAGGCCAGGAGATTTCTTCCTGCCTTCTTCCCTCCCTCCATTCTTCCCTTCCTTAATTCCAAAAGCAAATTGGTTTTATGAAAAAAAAATCCTTTTAAGTAGTGGTCAGTCAGCTCACATAAAGAAAGAATTGTTTCTAATTACCTTGGTTTAGGAAGAACACTTCTTGTAACCAAATGACAAACAGATCCAGTATAACTCCTTGAATCATTCAAAGATGTTTTTTGAGAATATTGGTCATGCCCTATCTCAGAACCATATAGAGATGCTTAGGATTTGGATTTGAGATGTTGGAGGTAAATGCAAAATTCTAGAATCCACCCGAAGAGCAAAGGTAGGTATGAGCTGTTTAGTTATCCAGATGGCATATATCCAGATATCCTGTGCCCTCTGTCTATGAATTCATGTACACACATATACACACATGTATTCATACAAACATACATATATTTACACCCTCCTACAATGCATGTATGTATATGTATGTATGTATGTATGTATGTATGTATGTATAAATGCATACACATTCCCTTCAAAAAGAAAAGTCTCATAAATTACAATTATCATCTTTCCATGTAGAAATGCAAATATTCCAACTTTAATAAATTTCTTATGATTTTGTTTTCCTGTTTACCTTCTCATGCTTCTCTTGCTTCTTGTATTTGAAAGTCAAATTTTCTGTTTGGCTCTGAGATTTTCATCAAGAATGCATGAAAGTGCTCTATTTCATTGAATATCCATATTTTCCCCTGAAGAATTAGAATCAGTTTTTCTAGGTAAGAGATTCCTTGTTTTAATCCAACTCTTTTGACCTCTGGAATATCATATTCCCATCCCTTCTCTCCCTCAAGGTAGAAGCTGCTAGATCTTATATCTTCCTGATTGTGTTTCCACAATACTCAAATTGTTTCTTCCTGACTATTTGCAATATTTTCTCCTTGCCCTGGGAACTCTGGAATTTGGCTATAATATTCCTAGCAGTTTTCATTCTGGGATCTTTCTCAGGAGGCAATCAGTGAATTTTGTTCAATATCTATGTTTCACTCTGGTTCTACAATATCTGAGAAAATTTTCTTGATAATTTCTTGAAAGATGATGTCTAGGTTCTTTTTTGGATCATGGCTTTGAGGTAGTCCCATAATTTTTCAGTTATCTCTCCTGGATCTATTTTCCATGTCAGTGGTTTTTCCAGTGCAATATTTCACATTGTTTCCTATTGTTTCATTAGTTTGGATCTGTTTTATAGTAGCTTGATTTCACATAAAGTCATTAGCTTCCATTTGCTCTAATCTAATTTTGAAGGTATTATTCTCTTCAGTGTCTTTTTGAAATTTATTTTCCATCTGCCCAAATCTGCTTTCTAAGACATTATTCTCATTGGCCTCCTTTGCCATTTGAGTTAGTAGATTTTTTAAGGTTTTATTTTCTTCAGTATTTTGGGGGAGGGGATCTTCCTACTTTTTCCTCTACTTCTCTCACTTGGTTTTCAAAATCCTTCTTGAGCTCCTCAGTAGCCTGTAACCAGTTTGTATTTTTGTTGGAGGCTTTTGATGCAAGAGTTTCGACTTTGTTGTCTTCTTCTGGTTCTATATTTTGATCATCTTTGTTACTGAAAAGTATAGTTTGATGTCAATTCCTCTGTTTGGTCATCAAAAGTCAATTACTTGACTTTTGAGCTGTTTGTCATGGTAGAACTCTTATAGAGTGGAGAGTGTTGTGTCCCAAATTTTGGGGGTTTTATACAGTTGCTGTCAGAGCTTTTTCTTGGCTTCTGCCTCAGAACTCTGAGAATGGCTGCCTCCCCACAGTCTCAACAAAATCTGCCATGCTAGTGCCCCTAACCCAGGGGTTGGCACCCAAGACCTTGACCCAGATCCAATTAGATTAAAGCAAGAGCAATTATATTCTGAATGGCCACTTAATCCACCTATCACTTATAGGCCTGGAGCTCAGGAAGAAGCCATGTGGTAGCTACAGCCACTATCACCTCCATTGCCCCTGGAACAGGAGCCAGACAAAGCTCTTCTCTCACCCAGTTCTAGCAGAGTTACCCACTGACGTTTTCCTTTTCCTTTGGCACTGAGAAGTCTGAAAACCACTGTGGCTGCCAATGAATCAGTCCCATGAAGTATGCTCTAGCCAGTCAGTGACACAGATCTGGTCCAAAGCAGCTCACATGGGATTGTGCGCCACTCCTACCTTGATGTGATAGAATCTTCCTATCAGCCTGCCAGGCTGCCTTCAGGAGGAGATTTGTTTCTCTCCATCACTTTGTGGGGTCTGTAGCTCTACAATTTGTTTAGAGTCATTTTTACAGGCATTGGAGGTGGTTGGAGTAGGAGCTCAAGCAAATTCCTGCTTTTTCATTAGTCATTTTTGTAAAATTTTTGAGCCCCAAATTTTTCTGCCTCTTTCCCTCCACTCCTTCCCAAAAGAGCAAGCAATCCTTTATAGTTTATACATGTACTATCATGTTAAATATCCTTCGTGTTAGTCATGTTGTAAAAGAAGAATAAGAACAAAAGGGAAGAACCATGAGAAATAAACAAAAATTCAAATAGTATGCTTTTATCTGCATTTTGATTCCACATTCTTTCTCTGTATGGAGTTAGAATTTTCCATCATGATTCTTGGAATTGACTTGGATCATTGTATTGCTGAGAAGAGTTAAGTTCATCATAGGTAATCCCATAATGTAGCTGTTGCTGTGTACAATATTTTCTTGATTCTGTTCACTTCACTCAGCATCATTTCATGTAGGTTTCTCTAGGTTTTTTTGAAATCTACCTGCTCATTTTTTTAAAGCACTATGATATTACATTACATTCATATACCAGAACTTGTTCAGTCATTCCTGAAATGATGAGCAATCCTTCAATTTCCAATTCTTTGCTACCACAAAAAGAGCTCTATAAATATTTTTGTATGTGAGGGTTCTTTTCCCATTTTTATTATCTCTTTTTTGGGATATGGACTTATTATTGGTATATATAAGATCAAAGGGCATGTATGGTTCCAAATTGCTCTACAGAATGAATGGAACAGTTCAAGATTCTACTAACAATGCATTAGTGTTCCAATTTTCCCAGATCTTCTCTAACATTTTTTGTTTTTCTTTTCTGACATAATAGCCAATAGAATGGGTATGTGGTGGTACCTTTTAATTTGCATTTTATCTAATAAATAGTGATTCAGTTTTTTTTCTTAATATGTATATAAAATGCTTTTCTTTTTTCATCTGAAACTTACCTATTCATATTTTTGACCTTTTGTAACTTGGAGAATGACTTGAATTCTTATAAATTTGCTTCAGTTCTCTCTGTATTTAGAAATGAGAAAATCTTTCATTTTTGAGATGAAGAAAAAATGCTTAGATCTTCATATTTCATATTCTTTTAACAATTTAATAAAGAAGCATGTGAAAAATAGCTCCTAAGGAGCTAAGTATAAGTAGTAAACCATAATCACAAAGTATTTTTAAACTTTTAAATAGTATCTATTTTTCAAAATAGACACTTCAAATTATTAAAGTCAATCCCTGAATCCAGTTTTAAAGTATTCAGCAAAAACAAGTTTCCTTTGAGATCTCTCTAATGATGATGATTATATAATTATACATAAAAGTCTACATACATGTAGCTGTATAGATATACACTCACACATATGCACAAATATGAGAAACATGCCTTTACATATACACGTACATTTATATAAATATGAATACACACTTTTTTTCCTTCTGCCAGCATCTTTATATAGATTATCACTATGTTATGGATATTAGGACAGTTCAGGGGATATTTTATTAGGTATAAGTGATCCTGATTATTTCCCACCCTTCCTTCTGTCAGGAAGAAGAAAGTAGAAAGAAGGAAAGAAAGAAAGGAGGAAGGAAGGGAGGAAGGAAGAGAGGAAGGAAGGAAGGAAAGAAGGAAGAAGGGAGGCAGAGAGGGAAAGGAGGGACAAAAAGAAAGAAGAAACAAAAAAAATATGCTGTGAATTGGAGAAACTTTTAGGAGTGTCATGGATAGAGAAATGGAAAAAAAGTCAGCTGCCCTAGATTAGAAGCAACACAGGATGTAGGAGTTATTTTTTAGTGAAATTAGCCAAGTTATTACTATTTCACTCCCCCACCATAGATGACTCAGAGACTCTATATCTAATATTCAGTCATGCCTCGACATTTTTATCGATGTCTTCTCCAGTTTTCTTTAGAGATATTAGTCTTACAAGTTTTCTATTACGCATTTATTCAACCACCCAAAGTTGAAATCAATATTTGCCAAACTTTTCTTTTTTCTATTGCCAAATGACCATTTTTAAAACTTGTTTGTTCTTTGTTGGAAATAGCCAAAGGAGAAAAGGGTAAAATGCCCAATGGTGAATTGGAGGTATTCTTATCTACTATTCTACTTACTCTCTCACTCATGTTTTTGCATTTGATATGCATCCAGAGGCAAAAGCAATGGTAATCTTTTTGTAAATTAAAAAGGTAATGAGAATAAATGTTTTCCATTTTCCATTCAGCTCACAAATTCCTTCTAGTTTATATCCTTGTGCCATGATAAATCATTCCTCTCCTTCCCTATTTATTACACACTCCCAATGTTTGTAATGACTGATCATCACTATACCTTAGTCATTCCTAAACAGCCAGGTTCTATATATTTATTTCTTTTAAACTTCTTCTCAGCAGATAATTCTTCCAGCCTCCTTAATCATTCTTGTTCTCATTGCCACACTCCCTTGTATTTCTGGAAATACTTTATCTGGAGCTGAATGTACTATTCCACGTTTAACTTTGCCCGACATGCAATTACAGATATAAACTTTACTTCTGTGAAACGATGGTCTTTGTGGCTATAATAACTGTTGCACCACAAATATAGATAAATTTATTTTCCACTCTCACTTTTCAGTCTATTGTTTTTGGATTATTGTTTTCAAGTTTTTTTTTTCTTTGAATTACACTATTCTGATAACATTTGCGCTACTTAGACTCTTATTTTTTCCATATACTATCATGGTTGTTTTAAAAAAAAAAGTTTTTTTCCCCTTATATTCTTTCTACCTTTACACTCCATATATACACATTTAATATGATTTGTTTCTTATTTATGTCATCCACAACTTTCATTTTAACATCTCTGATTCATTTGATTAATAAGATCTTTTTTTTCTTTCAGATGCATTTCATTTTTTACTTATTCTAATGCATTTAATTTTTCTATTATTCTGTATGACATTTAGCTCTGTATGTGCTATATCGTTCTACTATAATATAGGCTGATTTTCTCATCTAAACTTTGTAAATACAAATTCTGCTATGTCATTTCTGAAGCATGGTATCTATCTAAAGATGATTAAGTTAAAAAAAAAAAACTCAAATTGCACAATCAAAATATAATTGGATGGGGCAGAGCCAAGATGGGCTGAGTAGAAACAGCATGCCCAAGCCACTCTGCCCCCAGATTTCCTCTAAACTATGTAAAAGGGACTCTGAACAACTTCTGGAGCTCCAGGACCCACAGAATGACACAGAGAAGCTAACCTCCTGCTGAGGACAGCCAAGCAGCCCTGCAGGAAGGACCAGCACAGCTGTCTGGGAGCCGGCAGTGCACAGCACATCGAGCACAGGTCCGGTCCACCTGAGTCGCAGTTTTAACCCCAGGGCAGCAGGGCCAGCAGCCAGTTAGAGGGACCCCAGAACACCAGCAGCTGTGGCAATTCCAGAATTATCAACATAGACATGCCTAGGACAAAGTGAGAGGTTAGTGCCCTATGGACCTTGGGACCAGTATTTGGGGAACATGTCGGCTTCCTCCCCTGGGGGCTAGAAGCCACTGAGGAGACATGCCATTTGGTAGTATTCAGAAGCAGCTCCGGCTCCCATCTGCAATTAATTGTAGGGAGATCCAGCGATCAGTCTTGGGGGGTAGTCACTCTTGCTTTAACCTCCCTGGATCTGGATTGTGATCTGGGGTGGAGGTAGTGGGTGGGTTTCCAGCTTGCCTGAAACAGAAGTTGCCCCCCACACTTTCAAGACAAAAATTCCCCTATCTGGCAGCAAAAAGCCATAGTGTGGCAACAATCCCAAAAGTCAAGTAATTAAGTGGCAACATGCCAAGGCAAAAGAAACAATTTAAACAGAAAAATGCAACCCTAGACTACTACTTTGGGGGCAAGGAGGGTTGAAGCATGGAGTGGGAAGAGGACTGTGAGGTCAGAAGTCCTGCTCCAAAAGCCCCAGGGGAAAACATATGTGGGTTGAAGGCCATAGAGGACCTTAAGAAGGACTTTAAAAATCAAATAAGAGAAGTGGGGGGGAATTGGAAAGAGAAATGAGAAGGATGCAGGAAAAGTATGAAATGAGGGTCTACCGCATGACTGAGGAAAACAACACCTTAAAAAATAGACTAACTCAAATGGCAAAGGAGGTCCAAAAGGGCAAGAGAAGAATGCCTTAAAAAGTCGAATTTGCCAGATAGAAAAAGAATCTCAAAAGCTCACTGAGGAGATTCATTCCTTCAGAATTAGACTGGAGCAAATGGAAGCTAATGACTTTATGAGAAATCAAGATACTGTTAAGCAGATCCAAACAAATGAAAGAGTAGAAGGCAATGTGAAATATCTCATGGGAAAAACCACTGACCTGGAAAATAGATCCAGGAGAGACAATTTAAAAATTATTGAAATACCTGAAAGCCATGATCAAAGAAAAAACCTAGAAATCACCCTTCAAGAAATTCTCAAGGAAAATTGACCTGATGTTTTAGATCCAGAGGGCAAAATAGAGTTTGAAAGAATCCACTGATCACCTCCTGAAAAAGATCCCAAAAAGAAAACTCCCAGGAATATTATAGCCAGGTTCCAGAATACCCAGGTCAGTAAGAATATACTACAAGCAGCCATGAAGAAACAATTTCAATATTGTGGAAACACAATCAGAATAGCCCAGAACCTGGCAGCTTCTACACTGAGGGATGGAAGAGCATGGAATACAATATTCCAGAGAGCAAAAGAGCTGGGAATGAACCCAAGGGTCACCTACCCAACAAAACTGAGTATTTTGTTTCAGGGGAAAATATGGTCATTCAGAGGAATGGAGGACTTTCAAGCATTCTTGAGGAAAAAACCAGAGTTGAATAGAAAATTTGACATCCAGATGCAAGAAGCAAGAGATGCCTGAGAAGGTAATCAGGAAAAGGAAATCAAAAGGAACTTATCAAAGTTGAACTATTTACATTCCTATATGGAAAAACAGTAACTGTGACTGAGGAAGTCTTTCTCAGTATGAAAATAATGGAAGAAGGGTGTATGGCCACGTGAATACATATGTGAATGTGTGTGTATATGGTTACAGTTATATATGGATAGAAGGTATAGGTTGAATTTGTTGGGAAGGGAGGATACTCAAGGGGTGAAGTTGTTAGGTGAGAGAGGAAAGTGGCAGGAGGAGATAGGGAGAGACAGGGTGTGGTAAACTATGTCATGTAGAGGAAGCAGGGGGAAGTGGTTGCAGGGGAGGGGAAAAATACGAAGGCAAAAAGACGAAACCACATTCTCATTGAATTTGGTTCAGGGAGAGAAGGACATACATACTAGGTGGGACATCTCAACCTACAGTGGAATGGGGGGAAGGGGGATGAGAGGAGGGATGATGGATAGGTGGGCATCCTTGGGGGGACGGGTCATTGGAGGTACCCACTATGGAAGAGGGACAGGATCAAGTGGGGAATGGACCAGGTGGGGGTTGGGATGAGGGGGTGGGAATTATAAGCAGCTTTGTACAATATATCTACTATGATAATGTTCCTCATAGTCAGACATATATAACATATACTGAGCTACTTATCTCCCCAGAGGGAATGGGTGACTAGGGAGGAAGGAAATGGATCTGAAATTCAAGGTCTTAAGATTAAATCTTTCAAATATATATAAATACTATTATTAATACTCTTTTGCTTGTAATTGGGATATAAGATGTGCAGGCATTGGGACACAAAGATTCACCTTCCTCTAATGGAGAGGTCAAAGGGGGTGTGGGAGCGGATATGGGAGAGAGCAGATTGGAGGAAGCTGTGTCTTGTGGGACTACTATTCTGGGAGGGTGGGTAGGGGAAAAACAGGGAGGGGGAAATGATTGTAACTCAAAATCTGGCAGAAATAAATGATGTAAAACAGAAGTTAATAAAGCATTTGTTTAAACAGAAAAAAATATAATTGGATGAAAAGCTTAATTTGGATCATGCCATTCTGCTCCTCATAAAACTTCTGTAGTTCCCTGTTGTCTGTTAGTAGCTTAGAGTGACATTCTATGACTCAAATATCACTGTTAAGTTTTAACTTTTATTACGTCTGTAAAAGAATGAGAGCTCCCACATTTTCCCACAATAATTTTAGTTTTACTTAAAAGGGTGTGTGGGGTGGGGGAAGATGGCAGAGAGAAGCCAGGAAGTTGCCTGAGCTCATCAGTTTTCCTCAGAAAGTTAAAAACAATCAAGCCTTTAAATGGGTTCTGGAGCTATAGAATTCACAAAAAGGTGGAAGGAAACAATCTCCCAGTTTAAAATTACTTATAAGAACTTCCAGAAAGGTCTCTCTCATTTGGGTAAAAGGGGAGCTCAGTCCAGTGCAGCCAATGTCCTGAAAAGCCAGCCAGAGGCTCTTAGTCACAGCACACATAAACAACCAAGGTCCCTTGGTCCTGGCTCATTAGCCAAGTGACATCATAGGTATCAGTAAGGCCTCCAGTCTTAGAGCAGAAGACAAATTGGGAGCCCAGAATGCCCGACACAACAGGTTGGACAACTTCTACTGCAGTGCGCAAGCCAAAAGCATCTGAGGCACCAGTATACAAAGTCACTGTCCGGTGACAGAAGCTTGGAATGGTTCCCCTTATGACCTAGGATGTTAAAAGTCATGAAAAAGCCTAAAAATGAGTAAGTTTTCCCTAAAACACAACAAATTTGTCCCTGGGGTTTGATTGGTTCCTTCCTAACTCGATCCAGCTTCCACATCACGTAAGGTCTTACAAAACCCATTCACCTGGAGTTGAGGGGTCCCTCCAATTTGGTAGATGTCAGATAACTATTCAAGTCTTTGCCTCCTACTTGACTAACTAGGTAGGATATATGCATACAGAGAAGCTGTGCCACTCTGTCCTTGTGGCATATTCCTTCTGAGATGGATCTTAGTAAACTTTCTTTAAATATTCAGTCATTTGTGAGTACTTCACTTCATTTTAACACTGAACCTGAACTAACAAGGAGTTAGAGTTAGAGTTAGGCTTATCCCTAAAACTCCTCCTCATGTACTCTATGTTCCAGTAAAACTCCCTCCAGTTTTCACTCCCTGAAACTCACTTCATCTTTTTTTGTTCCTATGTCTTTACTCACACAGTTTTATGTTTTCAAAATATACTTTATCACATACTATCTATGCTAATTGAAACACAACCCATCCTTGCAAGGCTAAACTTCAGGGTTATTATTTCTATGAAACCTTCCCTGATCCCCCAATTGGAAACAACCATTCATTCCTCTTAACTTTCAAAACATGTTGTGTTTGTTAAACTCTTTCATACTCTAATTTGTATTGTAATTATATTTGTACTTATCTCCTTTACCAGAACTTCCTGAGAGCAGGGACCTGATTTTATTAATTTATGCAGTCCCCCTGTACCTAGCACAGTAACTCAAATGTAGTAATTGTTCAATTATATTTCATTTAAATGAAAAGAATTAAACAGCTCATTACATAGAAAGTAGCTTTTTAAAACATTTCTAATATCTTCATTTTTTCCACTTTTAAACTACCAGCAGTATCTTAGTGACACTCAAATTTATAAAATTTATAAATTCAGAAATTATTATAGAAACCTAGGCCTTCTTATCCTTTCTCTTGACCATAGGGCAGGAGACATCTACCAATCTACATTCCAATCTTCATTTAAATATTTCAATGACACCTGGAAATTTATGATTCTTAAAATCATCTTTGGCATCTTCCTCAGAGCAGATTCTTATTATTTTCTCACTATTTCAGTTCTTAGACTTATGATTTACTCTCCCTCATTCTCACCTCCACTCATTTGGGAAGTCTTTCTTATTTTTTTCTGAATTATCCCTCAGGTTTTAACCTTCACTTCAATTTTTAAAGCCTATTCCATGCCCTTTTGCTTCAGTAGTCCTCTTTCACATTATTTTGGCATGCTGCGAAACATCTGAATATCGTAAAAATAATTTGTTCCTATCTCTTTCTTTTTTGGGGGTTAAGAGCTGGTTTTGATTAATATTATTTTACACAAGTGAAATTGTTTCCCCTCCAGACATTGTCATAGAATAGTATCCTGTGGTGGTTCAAGTGACGCTTCTTAATTGATAGAAATCACCCTTGTACCTCTCTACCCTCAGATTTTGGTTCTTTCACTCCTTCCAGAAATTATGAATGTATTAATTCCAAGTGTTTTCTTAGTCTACATCATTGATTACACTGCTTTTGAGTCTGACGCTCCTGTGATTGCTTTCAGTCCCCAGCCTCTTTACTTCAAGCACTTGTCAACTTTAGGAAGTATGCAACATCAGTCAGCTCCCAAGTACTTTCCTTCAGATCCTCAGACAGAATTCCCCTATTCTTCTTCATTTGTTTCAAATGTTCATCAACAGTAATATCGGGTGTGCTGCTATGAAAACTATAATCATTTCAGGCCATTGATGCTTATTATGAATTTTACAAGTTGATCGAGTAGCTAGGTATCACTATGGCTTATGTCTCCTTCCTTAGGCTGTGTCTTTCCTTGAAGTACTATTTTTATTTTGGGAGTTTTTTGCCCTTTATGAATGAATGCATCTTAATAAATCCTTTCCTTTATTATGTTCCTTACTACTAAGTTAAGTTATAAATATGTATTAAGCCAAAACATTCAGTCATTTTCCAGAAACTGAATTACAAGTTCTAATGCTTTATTTTCATGTAAATGTTTTTACCTTATTACAACATTCTGCCAAGTTAATTTCTCTTGTTAATGTCTTCAATATTATGAATGTGACTGAACTGAGACTTTTCACATCTCCAAAGTATACTCCCCTGATCCCTCCATAAAACATGGATGCTTCAGCACATGAGTCATCTCTCCCACCTTGTGTGTTGTACACAACATTCCTCTTCAGCAAGTTATTGCAAATCTTTTCCAGAAGCTTACTTATTCCCTTTTGTGACTCCTCTTAGAAATCAGGGATATAATTCATCCAGGCTTGGTGCTTTGTCAACTTTTAATAGCACTAATTGCCTAATTATGTGCTCTAGTGCAATTATGAAACCTCCATACTGAGTTTGTTTTCAGGGCTATGCACACTGTGACAGTGCTTGAATATACAAGAGTTTGGTTCTTAAATGAGGCACATGTCACTTCCCAGTGAAGTTGATGCCCAGAAGAAGCACAGATACTCTTCCTCATCAATGGGGAGTGGACACCTGCTCATTACAAATAATATGACAGAACTGATCTGGCAGCATTTATATAATATAGATTAACCTCTACTTTGAGAATTTATGTTTTTGGCTTGTTCATGTGAGCTTTATTGAGGCTTCATAGTTTTTATGTAAGTCTGAAAAGTTTATGAAAAGACCACTTGTTGAACAATCAACTGGGACATCACCAGCTAAAACTGAAAAAAGAAGAAAAACAGAAAATTCAAGTGTATTTCCTATTAAAGGGTTATTAGCATATATATATACATATATATAGGCATATATATGTATATATACATCTGAAGAGCGATTGAATTTGCCCCTTTAATTTGTATCTAACATTCACATCAACCTTATTTTCAAAATCAGCTAAGCTGATTGCTATACATACTCTGACTTAAAGTATTGTTGATAGCATCATTCCACAGAGCTCTGTTGCCACAGACTACATGAGAGGAAACATTCTGATTGGAAATATGAAAATCATCTTCTTATTTTCCCCAAACTCTCATTTTTTAAAATTAATTTATTAGTTTAGTTTCAGTTAACAAGATTCAATTCCATAGTTCCTTGATTTTCAAATTTCCTTTACTTCCCTCCCCCCTGCCTCCACAACAGCATATAGTCCAGTATAGGACCTGCAAATACATTCATATTAGACATTAGTCCAATTGCAAAGGCATATTGTACTAGGTGGGATGAAAGATGGTAAAGAAGAAATAAAACCAAACAAAGAAAAGAAAAAGATCAATTAGTTTGCTTCCATCAGGATTCAAGCTCGGTTCTTTCTAGTTATATTGCATTGCTGAGAAGAGTCCAGTCTGTCATAGACGGCCATCGCACATATGAAGTGTCAGTGATTGTATACAAATTTCTTTTGATTCTACTCTTCTTGCTCAGCATCAGTATGTATAAGACTCTCCAGGTGAATATGAAATCCATCTCCTCCTCGTTTCTTACAGCACAATAATATTCCATTACATTCATATACTACAACTTGTTTAGCCATTCCCCAAATGATAGGCACCACTTTAGTTTCCAATTCTTTGCAATCACAAAAAGGGCTGCTATAAATATTTTGGTACATATGGGTATTCCTCCCACTTCTATGATCCCACTGGGATATAACCCTAGAAGTGGTATTGCTGGGCCAAAGGGTATGAAATTATTTATAGTCCTTTGGGCATAATTCCAGATTGCTCTCCAGAATGGTTGGATAAGTTCACAACTTCACCAACAATGCATTAGTGTTCCAATTTGCCCACATTCTCTCCAGCCTTTGTCACTTGCTTGTTATGTCATCTTAGCCAATCTGACTGGAGAGATGTGCTATCTGAGAGTTGTTTTGATTTGCATTTCTCTAATCAATAGTGATTTAGAACATTTCTTCATATGCTTATAGATATCTTTAATTTCTTTCTCTGAAAACTGCCTGTTCATATCCTTTGACCATTTATCAATTGGGGAATGACTTGTATTCATATAGATTTGCCACAAATCTCTATAAATTTTAGAAATGAGTTCTTTATCAGAGACATAAGTTGTGAAAATTCTGTCCCAATTTCCCAACTCCCTCTTGATCTTGGTTACATTGGCTTTGCTTGTACAGAAGCTTTTCAATTTAATGTAATCAAAGTTATCCATTTTTCATTTTATAATGCTCTCTAATACTTGTTTGGTCCTAAAGTCTTCCCCTCTCCACAAATCTGTCAGGTAAACTCTTCCTTGCTTTCCCAGATTGTTTACAGTATCATCCTTTACACCGAGATCATGCACCCATTAAGACTTGATTTTGGTATATGGAGTTAGATAATGGTCTATGCCCAGTTTCTGCCATACTACATTCCAGTTTTCCCAGCAGTTTTTGTCAAATAGTGCATTCTTATCCCAAAAACTGGGGTCTTTGGGTTTATCGACCAATAGATTACTATATTCATTAACTGCTGGGTCTCCTGCGCCCTATCTATTCCATTGGTTCACTATGCTACACCTCTGCCTGTACCAAGCAGTTTTGATGACTGCTGCTATATAATACAGATTAAGATCTTGCACAGCTAGTCCACCTTCCCTAGCATTTCTTTTCATTAATCCCCTTGATATTCTAGACCATTTGTTTTTCCAAATAAATTTGTTATTATTTTGTCTAACTCGAAAAAGTAGTTTTTTGGTAAATTGATTGGTATGGCACTAAATATATAATTTAGTTTGGGTAAAATTGTCATTTTTATTATATTAGCTCAACCAAGCCATGAGCAATTGATATTTTTTCCAATTATTTAGATCTGATTTTATTTGTGTGAGAAGTGTTTTGTAGTTGTGATCATATAGATTCTGGGTTTGTTTTGGCAAGTATATTCCCAAATACTTTATAATGTCTACAGTGACTTTAAATTGTATTTCTCTTTCTATCTCTTGCTGTTGAGTTTCATTAGAGATGTACAGGAATGCTGAGGATTTATGTGGGTTTATTTTATATCCTGCAACTTTGCCAAATTTATTTATTGTCTCAAGTAGTTTTTGCTTGATTCTCTAGGATTCTCTAAGTATCATCATATCATGTAAAAAGAGTGATAGCTTGGTCACTTCTTTGCCTAATTTGATTCCTTTTATTTATTTTCTTCTCTAATTGCTACTGCTAATATTTCTAGTTCCAGAATGAATAAGACGGGTGATAGTGGACACCCTTCTTTCACTCCTGATCTTATGGGAAAAGCATCTAGTTTATCCCCATTCCATATAATACATGCTGATGGTTTTAAATAGATGCTATCAACTATTTTAAGGAAGGCTCCATTTATTCCTATACTTTCTAGTGTTTTTAATAGGAATGGATGTTGTACTTTGTCTAAAGCCTAGTCTGCATCTATTGAGATGATCATGTGGTTTCTGCTAGTTTTATTTTTGATATGCTCAATTATACTGATGGTTTTCCTAATAATAAACCATCCTTGCATTCCTGGAATAAATCCTAACTGATCAGAGTGTATTATTTTTGTGATAAGTTGTTGGAGTCTTTTGGCTAATATTTTATTTAAAATTTTTGCATCTAAATACAGGAGGGAAATTGGTCTATAATTTTCTTTCTCTGTTTTATCTCTTCCTGATTTAGGAATCAATACCATATTTGTGTCATAGAAAGAATTTGGTAGGACTCCTACTTCACTAATTTTCCCGATTAGTTTGTAGAGTATTGGAATGAATTTCTCTTTAAATGTTTGATAGAATTCGCTAGTAAACCCATCTGACCCTGGATATTTTTTTCCTAGGGAGTTCATTGATGGCTTGTTTGATTTCTTTTTCTGAGATGGGGTTAAGTAATTCACTTCGTCTTCAGTTAATCTGGGCAACTTGTGATTTTGTAAATATTCATTCATTTCACTAAGATTGTCATATTTATGGGCATACAATTGGGAAAAATAATTCCTCATTATTTTTTTGATTTCCTCTTCATTGGAGGTAGATTCACCCTTTTCATTTTTGATACTCATCATTTGATTTTCTTCTTTCTTTTTTTTTATCATATTGACTAAG
This sequence comes from Gymnobelideus leadbeateri, assembly GCA_011680675.1. NCBI lineage: Eukaryota > Metazoa > Chordata > Mammalia > Diprotodontia > Petauridae > Gymnobelideus > Gymnobelideus leadbeateri. Next base: position 123,745 of record WOXC01004367.1, read on the forward strand.
GTTCTATCAATTTTATTGATTTTTTCATAAAACCAGCTGAGTTTTATTTATTAATTCAATAGTTTTCTTAATTTCAATTTTATTAATCTCTCCTTTGGTTTTCAATATTTCTAATTTGGTACTAAATTGGGGATTTTCAATTTGTTCTTTTTCTAACTTTTTCAATTGCATGCCCAATTCATTGACCTCCCTTCTCTCTGATTTAACTAAGTATGCACTCAGGGATATAAAACTTCCCCTAAGAAGTGCCTTAAGTGCATCCCACAAATTTTGGTATGTTGTCTGATTATTTTCATTCTCTTAAATGAAATTATTGATTATTCCTTTAATTTCTTGTTTGACCCATCCATTCTTTAGGATTAAATTGTTTAATTTCCAATTAGTTTTTAGTCTATCCTTCCTTGGCCCTTTATTGCATGTAATTTTTATTGCATCATGATCTGAGGATGATACATTTAATATTTCTGCCTTTCTGCACTGGATTGTGAGGTTTTGATGCCCTAGTACGTGGTCTATTTTTGAGTATGTACCATGCACTGCTGAGTAGAAAGTAAATTCCTTTTTATCCTCATTCAGTTTTCTCCAGAGATCCATCTTATCTAGTCTAAGATTCTATTCAACTCCTTAACTTCTTTCTTGGTTATTTTGAGGTTAGATTTATCAAGTTCAGAGAGGGGGAGATTAAGGTCCCTCACTAGTATAGTTTTGCTATCTATTTCTTCCTCTAATTCCTTTAACTTCTCCTCTAGAAGTTTGGATGCTATACCACTCGGTGCATATATATTAAGTAATGATATTGCTTCATTCTTGATGGTGCCTTTAGTAGCATATAGTTTCCTTCCTTATCTCTTTTAATTAGATCTATTTTTGCTTTTGCTTTATCTGAGATAAGTATTGCTACCCCTGCTTTTTTTTTTTTTACTTTAGCTGAGGCATAATAAATTTACTCCACCCTTTTACCTTTACCCTGTGTGTATCCCTTTGTTTCAAGTGTATTTCTTGCAGACAGCATATTGTAGGATTATGGTTTTTAATCCATTCTGCTATCCACCTCTGTTTTATGGGAGAGTTCATCCAATTCACATTCGCTGTAATGATGAATATCTGTCTTTTCTCCTCCATCCTATTCCCTCCCCTGTTTATGTTTTTGTTTCTTCCTTTTCCTTTCCCCTCCTTGAAGTTTTCCCTTTTGACAGGCCTGTCCCTCAGTGTTCCCACCCAGTGACCCCCCAGTATTACCCCACCCACTACTCTTACTACTATTTCCCTCCCTTATAATCCACCATTTTAGTCTCCTCCTTTTCAAACACCCCCTTTCCCTTCCACTAGCTATAGGACAGAATTAATTTTTATACTTATCAGAGTAAATTGCTCCCCTTTTGATACCAAACCAATGAGAGTAAATTTCAAATAGTCCTCCTCTCCCTCTCTGCTTTTCCTCTATTTAATAAATGTACGTGTCTTTTCACATTACAATCTTAAACTTCACTGATTAAGTTGATCCCTCTTTGACCCAGAAACAGTGAGAGTAGTGTTTAAATGATGTTGCTCTCCCTCTTTCTTTCCCCTCTTCTATAGTGTGTTTTAATGCATCTTCAGATGGCATATTTTACCTTTTCCTATCTTATCCTTTCCTTTTGCCCATTAGAGTCCATTTGTTCTCCTTAATAGTTGTTTTTTTTTTTTTTTTTAGTCTTCAGGTTAGTGCATTCATACCCACACCCTATATCTAAATATAACCCTTTTTAAGGTCATGATAATCATAAAAAAATTTGAATATTGACAGTTATCAACTCCATATATAGGGATGTGAACATTTTGCTCTTGTTGCATCCCAAGTAACGAGCATGTGTATGAGTATGGGTTTGTTTACTTATGCATATGTGAATCTGTGTTTCCCTTGTTTACCTTTTTATGTCTTTCTTTAGTCTTGTAATTGGAGATCAAATTTTCCATTGAGCTCTGGTTTTTTATCAGGAAAGACTGGACGTCCTTTATTTCATTAAATGCCCATCTCCTTGCCTGAAATATTATGCTCAGTTTTGCATGGTAGTTAATCCTTGGTTGTAGTCCGAGCTCTTTGCCCTACAAAATATCAAATTCCAGTCCCTCTGATCTTTTAATGTAGAAGTTGCTAGGTCCTGTGTGATCCTAACTGTAGTTCCTTGATATTTGAATTGTTTCTTTTTGGCTGCTTGTAGAATTTTTTCTTTAATCTTTTAATTCTGGAATTTGGCTACTATATTTATTGCAGTTTTCAATTTGGGATCTCTTTCAGGAGGAGTCTGGTGAATTCTATCGATAACTATTTTATCTTCTGATTCCAGGACCTCAGGACAGTTTTCTTTGACATTCTCTTGGAGGATGTTGTCTAGGCTGCTTTCTTCATCATGGCTTTCTGGTAGACAAATAATTCTTACTTTGTCTCTCCTGGATCTGTTCTCTAGGTCAGTTATTTTTCCAGTGAGATATTTTACATTTTCTTCCAATTTTTTAATTGTCTTGTTTTGTTTAATTGTACATTTCCTTCCAATTTTTTTATTGTCTTGTTTTGTTTGATTAAAACTTGCTGCATCATGGAGTTCTGAGTTTCCATTTTATTTAATCTAATTTTTAGCGAATTATGGTCTTCAGTTAGTTTTTGAAATCTCTTTTTAGGGAAGTATTTTCTTTTTCCAAGTTGGTCACTGCCTCCCTGATTTGGTCTTTTAAATTTTTCTTAAGCTCCTCCAGGAATGCTATTTGGACTTGAGACCAGTTCATGTTTCCTTCTGTGGTCTGAGGTGTGGGGAGACAGTCTATAGTGTCCTGTGTATTTAGTTGTTCTTGCCCTGCATAGTAGGCTCGAATAGACTTTCTTGCCTTTGCCTTCTCCTTCTCAGCTTCCTTCCTTCCCATTGTGATTTCCCGTTTCTTAATCTCTCAGGTTATGAGTTTAGGGCCTGATCCTTGACTTTGAATACCTTTGGGTGGCTAGTTTATGGCTAAGTCAGGAAAGTCAGTGAGGAATGTAGATGCATAGGTGGGGGTGAGTCTGACCATTTCAGATGTCTGCCTCTATACCCCTGAGCTATAAGCAGGCTTTTGTTGGTTAGGTGAGGTGGGGCTTGTTGGGACCCCTCCCTCTCTTCTCTTCAAACTCTTGGATGTTTCAGTTATACCCCTTCTTGGAGACTTCCAAGCCTGAGGCTATTTCCATTAACTTGGGATTTCAATCTGGGTGGGAGAATTATCTTTGGGTTTTCTACTTCATGAAAGAGAGATGAGAGGACCAGAACAGCTAGAAGTTACTTTGCCATTCCAGCCCCTGTATTATACAAACAGGCAGTTTCTAAACTTCCAGGCTGGGGGCAGAATGTTGCAGGAGAAGCTGCTGTCTCTGCTGGGGCCCTGACTCTCCCACCTGGCTCCAGTGATTCTTCCTGTCCCCTGGTGAGATAATGGAGAGATGCCTGTGATTTGTCCTTGGTAAGTCTGCAGGCTGGGGCTTCTTCTCTCTCTGGTGTAGTCTGCTAATCTGTTCTTAAGTCTGAGCTGTGCAGACCCCATGTGCTCTGCACTTGTCCTGTCTGGACGCACTGGGCAATTTCATGAGGTGGATTCTGCCACACTTTGTCTCCAGGTGGATTTTGTCACTCCACAATCTGTTCAGATTAACTTTTTGAGGTTTAGTGACTGAGGAGTTTAGCGAGGTTGCTGCTTCCTTTCAACCATCTTGGCTCCTCCCAAAAAAAACAAACTCTCATTTGTTTAGGATAGATACTTAGAACTAGGAAGTAGCATCATGATTTGTTGAATCTGATTCCTTATGTCTGAAATTTCCTGGATATAAAGAAGCTGTTTGGGGTGGCTATGTGGTGCAATTAATAAAGCACCAACCCTGGAGTCAGGAGGACCTAAGTTGAATTTTGGCTTCAGACACTTAACACTTTCTTTGCCGTTTGACCTTGGGCAAGTCACTTAACCCCAATTGCCCCTCCAAAAAAAAGGCTAAAAAAAGTTGTTGGTTTGTACTTCTCCTTTGGGGTATAAGTCACCTGCGTATGTACCATTTTGCCAAAAAGTCTGTATACTTCTTTAGGGAAAAGATCTAAGTAATGCATTTCTCTGACTCATTTGTAACAGCATACAGAATGCTGAATAATAGAGGAGCATTGTGTTAGAGCAGAAAGAACACTGTCCTTGGAATCTAGATCCTTAGTTTAGAGTCTTCCAATAGTTACTAGTTATGTGACTATTAGCAAGAAACAAAATTTCTGAAAACCAACTTACCTCCTTGGTAAAATGGAGAAGATAGGTTCAGTACTTTTCTCATATTGGGATACATAGAATAGTTTGTAAAAGATAAGGTACTACATAAAAATTAATGAGTATTTTCCACAAAGTTGCGACTCTAATGTGATATTGCATTATAATTAGCTTTTGGTAGTTGATGAATATGGCAGCAGAGCACATGTTTGAAAGGCTTTGAAGAGGGTCAAGGTTATAGACTCTGTACATATTGTCTGAGGACCAGCCTATCCAATTACACAAGGCTGCCAGATGATTAATTCTATGACCATGAGAATACATGAAACAGATAAAAACACAAAATGGATTTTAGTCTAATTAAGCTCTCTATGTGCTTCAAAATTAGCCATGGATTTACAAGTATTTTATTGTACTACCATTTGTTCCAAACCAATCTACAACCCCACCTACCCTTATCCCTTCCTTAGCAGGAGATCTTTTCCCGTGTTTTATTGAAAAATAAAAAGCAATTTATTGAAAACTCCCTTTGCCCTTCTATTATATACTTCAAAGTTTTTCAGCATCCATTTTCTTCCTGACCCTCTTGCTATTGGCTTTCAAGATTTTGCCACTGTACCTTAGCTGTCATCCCAACTTTGAAATTCTCTATGCACCTGGAGTTTCTTCACTCAGGAGCATCCATTCAGCTTTGTGGCCTTCTCACCCTGGAAGATTCTTCCATCTTGTCAGCCTCCATCTGCCATTGGAGCCCTACCTTGAGCCTTGGGAAGGCACCTTCCTGAGACCCTTCATTCTCCTTTCATTTCTGACTTTCTGGAATTTAACACCAGGCCTGCACATGAATGACATTCCTCCCCAACAATTTCCCATCTTTTCAGCTCCCTTTTGTATTACCTTTCCTGTTAGGATGTAGAATGTAAACTAGGAAGGCAGAGAATGCCTTTCTTTTTGCTTATGTTTGTATCCACAGTGATTACCATAGTGCATGGCACGTTAATAAATGCTTGTTATCTTGCAAAAATCTCCCATCCTATTTGCCTTTGCTTCAGTCTTTGAGGAAGAGGTGACTTTCTCTGGAAAATATCAATACCTTTACTTGAACTGTTAATCACTGTCCCATTTCCTTTGGAAATCTGTCCCTTTACTCATCTTCCCTCCGTCTCTCTCTGATTTCTTTATCTACTATCTCCTTACATGTTGTTTTCAAACATTACTAGATTTTATTCATCTTAAAAAATCACTTGAAGTTACTATCTCTGAAAGTTATTATCCTATGTCTCCTTTTCACAGTCAAACCCTTGGCCTCCACATTTCATTTCCCACTCATTTCTCATTCTTTTGTGTTCTTGATTTTTACATCTATACTACTTACATTCTCAGTGATCTTTTCTGTTTCTATACCTTCAACAATAATACCTATGCAGATAAATGCCAGATCTATATTCCCAGGCCTTATTGCTGCCAATTGACAGAAGTATCTTCAACTGCCTACATTACACCTTTACCTTAATATCCCATAGGCATTTGGAGGGGGAAGGGGGGAGGGGGGGCGGCTAGGTGGTGCAGTGAGTAGAGCGTTGGCCCTGGAATCAGAAGGACCTGCATTCGAATCCGGCCTCAGAAACTTAACACACAGAAAACAAAAAACCTAGCCGTGTGACCTTGGGTAAGTTACTTAACCCCAATTGCCCTCCAAACTGCAATATATATATATATATATATATATATATATATATATATATATATATATATATATATATATATATATATACCCCATAGGCATTACAAAAATGGATACATCATTATCTTTTCCCGAGAATTCCTCTTTTATCCTAAGTTCTTGTTTCTCAACAGGAAATAATCATTTTTTCTAGTAACTTAGGTTTTTAGGCTAGGAATCATCTTAACCTCTTTATTTGTCCTTCTCCTTCATATAAGTTGGCAAACAGCTCATAGCAACAATAAGATGAGTCAGAATGACTTTTTGATATCCATAGCCAAGAAAAATATAAGGGTGTTGTCAGATGTATGAAGATTCTGTCAGAAATAGCCTCATGTGGTCTCCCTATTCTTAATTGGCCCACAGAGAAGCAAACAAGTTAGTAGCTTAAATGTGTAGTCTGGCATACATGCTGGTTTAAGGCTCAGGTGTGTACAGAGTTTTCAAAGTATTTTTAGACTAAAGGCCTTCTGGGGCACCTGTTGTGGTACTGTAAGAGCAATAGTGGGTCAATGATTGTGGACCAATTTCAAAAGGAGTTCTCCCTTTAACTGTTTAATTAGGAAGGGCTATTCAAACTGCTCCACAGGGCTTGGAACAAAGCAGTATTCAGGATGAGGAAAGTGGAATTTTAACTGTGCAATGTTAGTAAGCTTGAAGGAGAGTTTCTAATTGGTTTTAACTTGAATAGGATGTATTTTAAGTTTTATGCTTGGTAGAACTGTGTAAGTGAACCAGGTCTGAGAGTATGCTTTCATAGACTCGTCTGGCTATTATCAATCTCGTATATTGTACCACCTCAATATCACTCGTGTCTGAGAAGCTTTGCTCATACAACTACCACCCGTAGTTCAAGACCTTATAATCTTTACTGCTGCTATGTTGATAAATGCGTGATCCTGACTATGTTATTTTTGTTCTCTGAAAGTTTTTATTGGTTCTTTGATGCTTCTAGAATAAATACAATATTTCTCTGTCATTTAAAGCCCTTCACAATTGACTATAACCTATCCTTCCAGGTTAATTGTACATTACTCTCTGTTGTATACTGTCCATACTATTCCTTCCTACAACCTTGCCCTACTTGATGTATCATGGAATGACATACCATATTCCATCTTTGTTCATTTAAAGTTGTCCCTCACTTTTCATTACTTTTCTTCCTCACCTCTGTCACTAGTATGAAAAATATGAAAATGTCCCTTCAGCTTTTAGCAGAATTAATTTCTCTTATAATAATTCTTTTTTGATCCTCCCCAAATGTGAACGCAAATTTGTACTTATTTTCCATATGGTTGGCATTGAATGACCCCACACAAGTGCATATGTATATACATGTAGATATAGATATATAGATATATGCAAGCATGCATGTGTATGTATGCATGTGTGTGTATCCATTATGTGTATATATATATATGTATATATATATATATATATATATATATATATATATATATATATATATATCACCGCCAAATGCATGCTTTGTGAGAGAAAGAAATACTGGGTTTTTCTCTCTGTATCTGAATTCCTAACACTAATGAACACAATCTTGTTCAAATGAAGTGAATTCATATTAAATATTTACATGCAAGAGCTAATACCTTTTGAAAAATAAGATCATCTTTAAAAATGCAATCAAATGTCATAAAATATGTAAGCACATATATATATATATATATATATATATATATATATATATATGGAGAGAGAGAGACAGAGAGAGAGGTGCATATGCATATACACATCTACACACAAATATTTATATATACAGGTATAGGCCTATATCAAGTGCTGGTAGAAAGTTTTTTGAGAATACCAGCTTTTCTCCTGCTGCTGTTTCTCTGTGTCACATGACTTATTAGTGCCTGAAAAATGAAATCTTGGCCCAATTCTTCATTTTCAGATCTGTATTTGACTAGAGGAGCATATAGAATATAGTGGGATCTTACAGCTGCCCCCTCAAGCATTTATGACTTAAACTTTTACTAAATATGGAATTGAACTCTTAGCACCCCTTGTTTTAATTTATTTTTTCAATATCGTGCTGCTTGTAATTTTGAATAACTACCCTTGCCTGCTGTGAGGAACAGTAACCACTGAGCATTGTGTTTTTGCTCAAACTCCATTTGTTGTTATGGAAACACCATCTCTATTAAGCTTCCTGCTGCAGAATGGCTGCAGAAGATGTTACTTAAAGTGTTCAGCAGTGAAGGGAGAGAGATAAAGTGAATTAAAACAATACCTATTTCTATCATGTATCCCGAAAATATCTGAAAATGGAAAATGTGCATGATGATGACTGGACAGAACTTCACTTTACCAACTTGTTTCATTGTATAAGGAAGAGACCATTATTTAGGGGGAAGGAAACTTTTTAAAAAGACTATTCAGTTTTGTGAGGCTCAAAATAGTCTAGATTACATAAAAATAAGATATTATGATTGACTTGATAGTTTCACTTGAGATTGAAAAGCAAGGGTTCACCTGAAGCCTGACAAAATTGGCCATTACCATGTATCTAATCTAAAAAAAAAATGTTTTTCTTCACGAAAAGAGAGCAAAACTATTATGCTTTCATTTAGAGATAGCACAATATTACTTCATTTGTGTCTCAAATGTGGCACCAGAAAAATCTCAATTTATTTAATTTAATTTCACATTTGAAATAAGACCATACTACCATTACAATGTCACAGGAGAGCTTTATATTTCATGATGTAATTTTATTTAAGTTGACTACAGCTGAGCAATTCATCCATTTTTGACATGTTAAAATTAGAAAGGTAAACATAAAATAAAAGCTCAATTCAAATACTGCAAAGCTTTTATCTGCCTTTTTGGTACTCCTGTGACGACTGTCTGCAAGAGAAGATTATTTACCTAATAGAACTAAATCCCCTGTCAACTTTATACTGATGATGTAGAAAGACTGTATAGGAGAGTTTTATGTTAATTACTTGTGTCTGTGTAGATAGAGTGGAATGTCATTGAATTTATTATTTAGAGTAACTCAGAGTTCTGTCTAAACTTTCTAGACTTTTCAATGCTAAAGTGTTTTGGGAGGGTACATCATTCAGTAAATACTTAAAGGCTCCACTCAGTTTGCTGGGTATGAAACAGAGAACATGCCTAAACATGAACATAGATCATGCATCTCTTTATTTAAATCTTTTTAATAGACTTTCAAATAACTGACTTGCCTAAAGCCCCTCAATAATAACAAAACTAATTCATTTTATATGTCTATTCATACTTACAAAGCATGTTTTTCTCAATGACTGTGATACAAGTGGTGAAAGTATTATTTTACTGATGAAGAAATGAGGTATCATAAAAGTTGAAGGT